>NQLW01000046.1:1180213-1247986 GCA_002312845.1 Kalanchoe fedtschenkoi | reverse complement strand
GTCCGGGATGATCAATGTTCTCAGAGCTATCTGTCTCCTCATTTTTCCAGTTGCTATTTCCAGGTAACCCCTGTCTATTATGCTGGTTGAAATCTGGATTTATCCTGTGACCATTGTAATGGGACTTGCAAATAAAAGACACATCCTTGGAAGCAAATGTCTTTGGTGCTATTCTGAGAGTTTTGTGATTTCCAGTAGAGGAGCAACGTGATAGCACTACTCCATGGGAAATTCTTAAGCATGGAATACATCTACCATCTCTTTCTCCTGAGCCTGCAAGAGAACAAAAAATCAGGTCATCGGAAGAACTGAAGTGTCTTCTTGCATGCTAAATATGTACCACAAAACAGGATCTTGATACAGATTAATATAAACATGAATGTGAGACCTGACGTAACAAATGTCACGCTGGCTGCTTAAACCTAAAGGAACTACGACAAATCCCTTAACCAGAAGTCACATATACCCACTTAGTTTCTTCCCAACCAATAGAGGAACCTAATAACCAAATATATATATATATAATGAGCTGGCTGACACGGAAGTAAAATGAAAACATCAGTTTTATGCGTTGATATTAATAAACATCAAAATGGCTTTTCAATCTCTGAATGCCCAAGTAGCCATCCGTTTTAGCTTATCTTGCCAGCTCTTACTTTCTTCCAGATGCTGTATTTTTCAATGTACAAGTAAACTCAAAGCACAAGATGCACATTTTCTCTATCTCTACTTTCAACAAAACCTTGTTTGGTTCTTGGAAAATCAAAAGAAAACAATAGCATGCAATATAAAAGTTTCCTTCCACTTTTTCCACAAGAAAATCATTTTTCTACTAGTTTTCCATTTCTAATTTTTCCACTATCTATATGAAGTGTGAATTTTCTTTTAAGCCTCAAAACTTCCCGAACCAAAGGTAAGCCATGTGTGTGAACATGCAAAATGCTTTTCTTTACCAAAATACGCTTTTACAAGACGAAACCCTAGACAAAATACAAAAAATTTGCGGAAGCAAACAAAATAAAATTACCAGACAAATTACTTCTGGAAATGAGGTTCAATGCTTGCGACATAGATTCTTTGCAGCTGGTTATCGGTAGCAGGAAATGCTGAGCAGAGGTTGGAGCGGGTTTCAATGGCGGGCGCGACGGTGTTTTGATGATATATGATGACGACGGCGATTTCTTTGTCTGCGTCTCGTCTGACGGCAACGCTTGGGCTTACATGGGCCCAAAAAACCTCGGCCCATTAGTCTATGCGTTGGACCTTGGACTTGATAAATGTATAGTCTCGAGCAACGCATAGAACGAATTCATGAGGATGGCTACTGTAAGTAATTTATATTGTTACTCTCTTAGATTTGTAATTCACACTTTTAAGATATGTGGAGATGGGGTTTAGTTATGAATTGGTTTTTGAGGATTCTTGAAATTTCTTTCACGGCATCAGAGGCTCACCAGAATGAAAGAATCCGGTTAACTCTCTATACCTTCACTCAACACTAATTGTTGTGAGTGGAGTAGTAGCTTGTTCAGACTGTTTTCTGCAAGAATTTTACACGAACAAATTCTATATCAGGGCCGGTCCTGACTTTTTGGAGGCTCGGTGCGAAATGAAAATTGAGGTCTAAATTATTAATTAATAATATTAATTTGATAAAAAGAGGGACGGTGGCCTCTATTTTATTAAATAGGAAGTAAAAAGCCTGTTTCGTGGCAATTACACGAATGGAAGGGGACATGTACATGATTTTCAAATACATGTTACAAAAACCTATTTGAATAATAACAATCTTCTCAAGTTTTTTGAAACAAAGTCTTCAATCAAATCTTCAAATATAACTCTCTCCAAGTGGTCATTTTCAATTGCTAATAGCGTCAATCCATTAAGTCTCTCTAGTGATATTGAAGATCGCAAATAAGATTTTCATAGTTTTAATTTAAAAAACACTCCTTTCCGCAGTTGCAACAGTCACAGGAATAGTGAGTAGTATTATATAAGCAATAATTACGTTAAAAAAATAATTCATATGTTTCAAAAATTGTAAAATATGAATGATACGCGTATCTTTTTTAGGCAAAAGATCCATAAGCAATTTCAATTCCATTTACAACTCATCAGCATCAACAACATTACAATCATCATTTTAAGTGGAACTTCTAAAGCATCACCAGAAGACTTCAAACACACGTCATCCAATGTATTTAATTTTGTAAAAGTAAATAAAAATCTAAATGTTTTTTCATAGTTTTCATATTGATCAAATATCCTATTAAGCGAACTAATAGCTCGATCAACTATATATGCAAGAAATAATTAACTCTAAATGCATCTTCTGGAGATTGTGATTCAATTAATGGTTTATCATGTGGATTTTCATTAAAATGTTTTTTCTTCGTACTTGACGCTTATGAGGAAATAATGGATCAATATCTAATTCAATGACAGTTTTTTTAGTTTCTTTGATTGCACTAGAATAATCAACAGCCTTATATCTCTTAAAAAAGAAATCAATACTTTAATTATAACAAGGGCTACATCAATAAGCATATTTATATGATGTATGCTCTTACTAACTGAACTCACATAATTTAACATGTCATATCATATTACTAGGGCCACTAAAAATCAGTGACGGGTCCAAAAAAATAAATCAATGGGGTCAAAATTAGTATAATATTGAAATGGATTTACAGAAAAATCTGAATATACATAGTACTGACCCCCCAAACCAGATTTGCATCCCACTGATTTATTTTAAAATTTATTATGAATCAGTGGGGTCTAATTTAAATTTTTAGCAATGGCGGATCTAAAAATCAGACTTGGTTTGGCTGTAGACCGCCATTGCTAAAAATTCAAAATCTCCAAGTTCATTTTCAGCTAATAATTTTGAAATATAGTAATGATTTTTAAGAATTAAAAAAATTAATATAATTTTTAAAATAATATCAATATAACTAGATAAATTGATTTAAAGAATTAAAAGCAAGAACTAATGAGTTTGAATAAAGAGAAAGAAGGTGCAAGTTGCTAGTGGAAGAAAGAGTGAGTGGGACACGTGGCACCTAGTGAGTGGCTCGTGAGTGTAGGTATTAGGTAATGTGACAGCTTTTGGTTGAGTAGAATGTTTAACTCCAAACTACCCTTATGGAAGTAGGAGATGTGGCAGATTGTGATTGTCCGGATGAGGATTCTTAGTTGTCACACCAAATTGGAGTTATCATTTGAGGCTTGTGAGTGTGGGTAGTTGCTCGTAAGTGAGTATTTAATTTTTAAAATCAATTTATGTAATTATACTGATATTTTTAAAAAAAAAAATCAAATTTCATAATCAAATATAAATAGGTAGAAGGTTTAATTTAAGATCCATTTTGGGTATATCTTTATTTTAAATACTATAGTTCAATGTGCTACATTTGAAACTTTGTAAGTTTGAACTTTGAATATTTTGACAGTTGAATTTTGAATTTGAACTATGAACTTTAGCATGTTGTTTGAAAAATATATCCAAAATATATATTAAATTAAACCTTAATTTTTTACAAATAATTGTGAAATTTAATTTTAAAAAATTATCTAAATAATTACGTAAAATGATTTTAATAGCTAAAACTTGAACTAATGAGTTTGCGTAAGGAGGGAGAGTGTGCAAATGACATGTGGAAGGAGAAGTGAGCGAGACACGTGCCAGCCCGAGAGAGATTTGTAAGGGGCAGTGGGGCACGTGGCAGCTTCTGGTTAGTTACCACATTTAAGAATAAAATAACTAATGGTGTAGAGACACATGGCGAGTGGTGTTTCAATAGATGAGTGGTTCTCAAATCTCATATGAAAATGAGATTCTCAATTGATTCTCTCATATTTTTGCTTAGGAGTTCATGATAGAACTCTAGTTGGTGAGAGAGTTGAGAACTCTCTCATCGTCATTATATTTGATCATCCAAGCGCCCAAAAAAGAAATGTTGTGTCCAAAATTTTTTTTGATGTGTCTTGCTTTGAGGGGTATTTTTGGGACAATTTTTGCGTTATTCAATTGATTTTCATTTGAAGCAACCAAAATACAAATCATGTCAGACTCAAAAGGTATGATGATTACAACCTAAACAGTAAGTTGTAACACAGTCCACATCTAACAAAGTACACAACCGCTCGTAAACTACCACCGACCGAAACCCACTCTTCCACATTCGTTTCATACAAATAATTCGATTTCTAACCTATGCACCAAAACCACTCCAGTGACATCATAATCTCGAGGAATTGGTGAAAACAAAAGTCATAAATTAAAAAGGTGCGGATTTTATCATTCGAACTTAATAATTCATTATGAATTATATTTTTTGTGGTTTAACTTCAAAAAAAATCTTTATGGTATGGGTATTTAGTTCGGCGAGTGTCATTCTTTGGAAAAAATTGTCTGGAAATTAATTATGTGAATTGCTTGATTTGTCGTTGGAAAGTGGAATGATATGTGAAACCCTTACAATGTTTGAAATTTGAAACATTAATTCTAAAAATTTATTATCTGTACATTGTGCTTTTTGGTTATATACATAAAAAAATTAATTCATGATACGGATTGAACTTTGATGACTAAACAGTTGAAGTACGCACTAAAGTTATTGATGTATCCTTGAAACTACATCCTGATACGAATAACATCTGAAACCATATATTATAAGATATACCATCTTGTACCTTGATGATTAAACTGAAGTGAACTTTAAACACTGTACTTTACATGTATATGATCTAATTTAAAAAGTTCTAAGATAGATCATCTTGAACTTTGATGTTTGAACTTTGTACTTTAAAACCTTCCAAACTTTCATAGTAGAGCTGTGGGATTAATCTCCAAAACAAAATTTTTGAATTGATTTTGGTTCGAAGAGTGGCATACTTTGGAAAAATAATCCGGAAATTTATTGTGTGTATTGTTTGATTAGATGTTTGAAAATAGACATATGTGTAAACTTTATACTTTAGCACAAGTGTTGAACTTTGCACTTTATCACATATGATGTAATTTATACTTTAGCACATATGTTGAACTTTGTACTTTAACATATTGTTGAATTTTGGACTTTAGCACAAATCTTGCACTTTGCACTTTTACACATCTGTTCAACTTTGCACTTTAGCACATCTGTTCTACTTTGCACTTTAACACATGTTAAACCTTACTTTTTAACACGAATCTTGAACTTTGGCTTTAAGAGAAATCTTGAACTTTACTTTAGTACATATGTTAAACTTTGCACTCTTGCACATTTGTTGAACATTTGACTTTACCACATATGCAGTACTGTGCACTTTATTACAAGTGTTAAAATTTATACTTTGGCACAAATGTTGAACTACACTAGGAACTTGTTGATCTTTGTAATTTAAGATAAATTTTCAACTTTGTACTTTAGCACCAAAATGAAGTTTTTTACTTTACTATTAATATATAAAGTTCAGAATTTTTTTTTCTAAGAAAAATTGACGTTTTACTTTCAAACTTGTTGCTTAACTTTATAATTTCGGACACCAAAAACATTATATTTCGAACACAAATGTTGTACTTTGTACGGTAGCATAAGTTTGAACTTTACACTTTACCATATATGTTGAACTTTGCATTACGCTTTAGAACAAGTGATTAACTTATTACTTTAGCATAAATGTTGAATCTTGTATTTTGTGACATATGTTAATCTTTAAACATTGGCACAAATGTTGAACTTTCCACTTTAACTCATATATTGAAACTTTGTACTTCATGACAAATGTTGGTATTTGTACTTTAGCACAAACATTGAATTTTGTACTTCAAGATTTAATTTTTGTACTTTAGCATACTTATTGTACTTTGCACTTCAACAAAAATCTTGAACTTTAGCCTTTAACACAAATCTTGAACTTCGTACTTTAGTACATATGTTAAACTTTGCATTAGCATATTTTTTGAACTCTGCACTTTAGTATATTTACTGAACATTACACTTTAGCACATATGATGTAGTTTCACTTTAGCATAATTGTTGAAATTTGCACTTTAGAACATATGTTGAACTTTGTTTTTTTATGATAAATATACACATATTCATTAGTTTTGTGATGAATATGCTAGTAATCTTTTGATGAATATATCATTTGATTTAACATAAAAATAGCTCCACTCATTTGAACAACACATAATATATAAATTTAATGGATAAAAACTAAAAAAATTATGAATTTATAATTTTAATATTTTAATATTTTTAAAATCAAACAATTATATTATTTAATTTTTTTTTACTATTTTATATGGGGTGATGTTTAATGAGAGACATCAAAATGACATCGTTTTAAATCACGATATAAAATGACATCATTTTGGATCAAAAGCACCCATCTAGAAGGGTCTCTCGGTGCACTCAAGAATTTTTAACTACACACATTCTCACGAGGTGCTGACTTGGTGTCATGTGTTCCATTCACTCTTCCTTCCACCTATAATTTGCACATTCTCACTACTTATTCAAACCCATTACTTCTTTTTTTATTTGTTAAATTAATTGTGTAATTAAAATGATATTTTTGAAATCAAATTTCATAGTCAAATAAAAAATACAAGGTTTAATTTAAAAATATTTTGGATATTAAAAAAATTAAAAAATTCACGTGATAGAGTTCAATGTGCTAAAGTTCAATGTGCTAAAGTTCTTCCAGAAATTCACTATAGTACGAGATGAGCTTTGACAGATTCAACGCATGTCGCTTAAAGTTCAACGTGTTAAAGTTCAGGGTTTGATCCATGAGTTAAACTTTTGGGTTATGGGAAATATCAAGTCTTTTGGATTGCAGGAAAGGTCAAGATCTTTATACTGGCGAGTTCTTTACATTTTCCGAAAGGTCAAACAATTTGAATTTCATGAAAGGTCAGATCTTTTGGATTTCTGATCTTTTAGATACTTCATCTCGGTCTCTTTATGTAGATGATTATTGTAACCATTACATTTTACACGCTTCTTGACACATAGAAGCACAAGAGAAAGCAAGAGTTTATTTTTTATTCAAATAAACTATTACGCTGAAGTGTGGTATCCAATATTTGTATGCGACTAATAAGACCATTACATTGCATGTGGTCAAAATTTCGAGACAACCCTACTTCAATGTAAAAAAAAATTTACATTTGTATACGATAATATTGATTGTCGACTGATAAGACCGTCGTTGAGGTGTCTTATACAAATAAATTTATAAACCTTCCTCACTAGCAAGCAGTAAGTCAAGGTCGATACACTAGGACAAGAGATCTATAAAGTTAGTGACTTGACCAAGAAAAAGAAAATAAGATACAAATACAATTATGAGGGTTGGGTAAATTGAGTTGAAGACCTGTAACACTTAACAGAATAGAGAAGAGAATTGTTTGACCTTTCAGAAATAAATTGAGAATTATGCATTGATTCCTCTTAAGAAATTTAAGATCTTTGTTTTCTCTTTTTGTGACAATTTGAATCACTCAAATAGGACTTCTGGTGTGAAAGTTATGTCCCTTGAAAGTTACTAAATTCTGCTGACTCGGGATTTGGAAACTGCAGCTTCGCGCAGGTTTATGATCATTTGTGTGCATGGTTGTCACGCGCGGCCTATGCTGAGTTAGTGATTCTTTCTTCTTTCTTCTCATGCCACATATCAATCCCTCGCCACGTCATAAAGCGCGCGGCTAAATTTGAAGAGGGTTGTAATTTGGTGAGCGTTGATAGCATACTAGAAGTTTGGAAAAAGAAAGTTGAAAGGTTTACTATCAATCAGAAAATTATTGAGGTGATTTTAGCACTACTATGTCTTTATCCGAAAGTTTGATGGTGTCTTAAATTTTTTAATAGAAAACCATTGACAATTGATCAGAAACTTGTATGAGTTTTCAGGGAGTCTATCTGGCTATTTGATGATTGTTGTTTTCTTCTTTTCATCAATGCATAGAATGATATTTTTAATAGTTATGTTTTAACTAACCTTCATTCTTTTTGGATTCCATTGTTGAAGAATCGGGTCGGTAAGATTTATCATAGACAGTTTACCCATTACTTGTATTATGACATCAAATCTTTACTTTTAATGAAGCAAACAATATAATGAATGGACTCTGAAATAAGTTATTTGATAAGAAGCCATCATCATAACATAATATATTGAAATCTTATTGTGCAACATCTCATACCCCTAACAAATACGTATCTTTAGAGAGTAACTAATAAAATATCATTTCTTCACCCTGTCTTACCACAGATATCCCTTCTCTCTTTATGAGTCATTAGAGCTTCAACTTTGTGTCGATCTTCTTCATCTTCTTCATCTTCTCTCTAGCTTCAACTGGCTCATTAAAAGACAATTTGAGTTCGAGCCAAGGTTCAGTTGGCTCCAGAAAAGGTAAAGCAAGAGTGAAGTTTAGAGAGTTTGAACTCCCGGGAGAAGTTTTACTCGGCATATTTTTGAATCCCTCAATTTCTCTAAAAGCTTCTTTTCACCATTTTTGTGCATCTCATAATGCTCATCCATACTTTTTGTGTCTACAAACACAATCTTGCAAGCTTTGCACTCAAAGCAGGAGGAAAAATTCTGATTAGATACAATCAGCATGCTTGGTTCTGATTCTGAAAATGTAGTTGGATTTGATTTACTGGAGGTGCTCACCATCGTAAAATGTCAAAGAGTAAAATGACTTGTTTTCATGAATTGGAAGAAGTCCGGGTAGTGTTTTTATAATATTTATCTATGGGTTGGTGATAGTAAACACATCGGAGAAAAATAAAAGTAGGTAGATAATAAAAAGTTAAGAAAGATACATAAAGCATTCTTTTATTTAAGGGGAAAAAACTCAAAATGGACCCTAAACTACTCTCACTTACCCGGTCCGAACTACCACGATTGTCAAAAAGGGTGTGATGCAAAAAATAGATTGATTTTGGATGATACTTAAGATCAATTTGTTTAATTTCGTAAATATAATTAATCTTATTAAATTTCTTGAGGATTATGGATGATTGAGTATGAAAGCCATCATTTTGTTTATGTGTGCAAAATGATATTATTCAATTAGATAACCAAATAACATAAATTTTGCATACAAATCTAAGTCTCGTAACAGTAAATTTTATTTTTGAAAATCTATCTAATTTTCTTTTCGTCACATTCTTTTTGACAATCGTGGTAGTTTGGACCGTAATTGAATAAGTGGTGATAGTTCAAAATCTCTTTTAAGTTTTTTACTTTTATTTAGTATGAAATATTATTATCACAGAAAAAAATAAAAATTCTGAATCATAGAGACTACATGAGTGAAGATCACTTACCATTTTTATAGATTACTTGCTAAATTATACAAGAATAATTAATTAAGGGATAAATATAAAAAATAGGTATGTACTACCATTAATTTTTTTCAATTTAAAGGGCATTATTACCAAATTTTGCTATTTCAAAGTTCTGGACTCTTATGAAATTTATAATTTTTCAATTCACCACCACAAGTTTGTGCAATTACAAAACTATGTACATTCAAATTTCAATGTCAACCTGTTGTCTAATTCAAACAACACCTTCCCAAATTAATTAAAATAAATCCTTAAATAAAAATTAAGTTTAGTCAAATTTCAATGTAAGAATCGCACAAATAATGCTAATTTGTTTTCTAATTCACGAATAAAATGTAACATACTTATAATAAAAAAATGATAATGTTTCTTACCTGAAAGCCCATGCAATTTTAGCAATATGGTTACACTCAGTCTTAATATGAAATCGATTACACTAAAATTGTTCATGTCTCTAACCAAAATGAGTAACCATATATAATAAGAAAAAGCTAATTCATAACTTCAATCACAATTGAAATACGCCCCACTTGATGTTGAAGGTTGTGTATGGTTAAATATCGCACTTGCACCTCCTCTTGATGGTAAAATAATAGGACCTCTAGATTCCAGAGGCCTATATTACACAACATTTCCTCTATTCTTATAAGGACGTTGCCACTCTCTAACCCAACGGTCCATTTGTTTCCTGTAATCACGATTGAAACTCTAAGTCAAGAGAGAACAAGAATTTCATAATATATGCATCACAATAATTAGAATTTTTTGGAACACAATAGAAATGTATTACTTAGAAAAATAAATCTTACATAATCTAATTAAAGCATAAGCGCACCTGACTAATTTTGATGGTAGTCGAGTTAGCAGGCTTTAACTTTCTTTGAACCTGTGTGAAAGTGAATGTTAATTTATGAGTTTACAAAATTAAAACAAACAATGTTTCAGCCAAAACACGCATATATGATGTACCTTATTTTATGTGTTTGGTTCATGGACTTGACCTCGTAGGAAAGCAGTTGAACCTACGTGTCAAAACCAAGTTTACTCGGTTTTATTTTTTTAATTATTTCTCGGTTCGAGAATAGTATGTTTATTTGATTATTTATTAAGTAACAAAAGATAATCGAGAACAACAGTTCCTTATAAAGATTGAACACTTACGGTTGTTTCTCTTCTCAATGATAATTAGACTTTTGTTCTTGATAAATAGACGGCTTCTCATATGAACAGATGAAGCGAAAATAATAGAGAAATATTTAGAAACTTCAACTCTCCCTTCTTGTGAAGATTGTGTTTTTTCTAAGCTGCCTAAAAAAGTTTTCGTCTTGATTCATACTGAGGTGTGAAGCATTGAATCTGAAAAATTATTTTGGAAAGAGTACACGAAAGTCTCACACACATGGTAGAGGACGAATAATCTTCTAAGGCAAACCGATTTGTTCGGTGATACGATTTGTCCATGTTTATGTACATAGAAAGTTAAGTTTCGTTCCACTACATATTAATTTGTTTTGAGTAGGCACTTGAGTAATTTGGCCAACAGCTGATTGATCCATATTTATGAATACATATTAACATATTGATATATAACCTGGTCCAATCGTTTCATAAGGGTTGAGAATCAATGACTGTAATAGTTGATGGTATAATTGTGGTAAGTAAGTTTTCAGCATTATTGGTTTTTAGCAGTATCACGGAATTTGAAATGGTTCAAGTGCAAAACAGACTTGTATATATTTATAAGTAAGAGGATTTTTTGCCGAAACTCCCAGCCAAGTCTTACAATTTGCAGACCATTTTGCAAGCCTAGGCTGCTGCATGCCAAAACTACAAAATCCTCTTTCAGTTGTACAACTGCTCTTCTTTGGCTCACGAGGTAGGAACTGGTTAAGTCCAAGTCTTTAAAGCTGACCTGAACGTAGCAGCTAGTTGGATGTGTAATTAATTTGTCAAAATGCTATTCATTTTTTCGCTTTAAGGGCTATGGACTTCTTAGTGGCACTGTTCAGAAACTTACTTGATCGTCAAGACTGATCCATGTTTACATGCTGCCATTTGATTGTTGATCTCATTTTTTTGTATCGATGGAAGTTTACAGATGACACTTTTTGGAAACAGGCCATTGTGAAGCTTGTTCCGGATAGGAGCAAGATCATGGAAGTTGTAGGAGGAAATCAGGATTTAAGCCACGACTTGCCATTACTAAGGACAACGTTCCCCACATTACTTGAAGAGAACCACAAGTACTTGGTAGGCTTTACAAAACCTCTCAACTGAAACATTTTGACACACAGGTCACTGAACTGATTACCTAATATATATTTGCATGTCAATGAAATCTGATTTTTTTCCAAATTTGGCTTTTTCGCTTCATTTTCTATCATTTTTGAACCCCCGTTTGGTTTGTTTTCCATTCTGAGATTTTCGCAGTTCCTGCGAAAATCCCTATTATTTTCGTTGTTCGCAACTGCGAAAAACTCCATGTGATTTTCACAGTTACAAAGTGCGAAAATCTGCGGTTCTGAACTGCGAAAATTGAAACCCTAAGAATATTTCACATCATTGTCCACTTAATTCTCGCGGACATATGATTTTTCGCAGTTGTGACCTACAAAAATCTCTATAATTTTCGCAGTTACGAAGTGCGAAAATCATATGGAACTTTTCGCGGTTGCGAACAACGAAAATAATAGAGATTTTCACAATTCCGAACTGCGAAAAAATCAGAATGGAAAACAAACTATGCAGTCCAGCATTGGGATGGGCAACCATTAATTTGTCGTTTCGCTCTCAATGCGCACCTCCATGTCTCATATTTTGGTCAAGCTTATCTTGCTATGAATGCAGTTTCTTTAGCTCACTTCCTACTTCATTATAACCATAGAAGGGAAATGTTTCTTCTGCTTTCAGTTGTTACAAGAAACATCGTCGTACAATTTTGAAAACTGCAAATAAACCAGCCCATGTCACGATCATGACAACAAAAGATTATAATTCCTCTCTAAAAATACTTTCTATCTAAACTTAGAAAACTAGCTTGTAAATGAAAGATCAATAACAGAATAAAGAAGCTAAATTTTCGAAGACTCAACGGCTCCAAATGACGGGCAGTATTCTGCGGCACAAACCACCATGGACTACTCACATATGCCTTTCATCCTCAATCAAACACATCCCTTCCTTCATCCTGTTCATCAAAAAGAAATTTTTATTCTGTGACAACGATTGAGATAACATACAACTCTGACCTATCCGAAAGATAGAAAGAAACAATTCATGTCAGTTCAAAGCGCAAGGCTCTCCTTTCAACATTAGAAGACCAAAGACATGATGTGGTTTTTATTTGAAGGATAGTCGGAGGTGGGCTTTCCTGCTGGTTTTCTAGATTACACACACCTCTCAATCAAAGCATATTATTGATCTTGTCGGTTTCTTTTGCACAGACTGGGAACCTGGCCAGACTCATTCATTTCGATTGCGGAGAGGAGGCTTGGAGTTAGATGGGCACAAAGATGAAGGGGCTAATAAAAGGGTTTAGATACATTTCCCAAATCTTTGGTGTGTTTAACTTCCTTTTGGGTTGTCTTGAATTGAAAGTTTCTTTTGGAAGTGATAGCTGTTGTTCTAAAACCTGGATTCCAATAGAACAATTAGCTTTAACTGGTAGATCATGCCATATGATGTGCAGAAGAGGACAAGGAACCGGAAATGCAAATCGGTCTCCCTACGGATGTCAAGCATGTGGCTCATATAGGTTGGGACGGACCGTCCGTGAATTCCCCTAGTTGGGTAGGTTTTTCTCAACCCTGAGAGCTTACCATTTGGCATGCAAGAGATTGTAGTTGTTAACATTATTATGAGTACCAGCTGAGGCTCAGCATATATATATCACCACCCTATGCATGTTTCAGATGACAAATTTTAAATCTGATCTTGACTTCACATCGAGCGGCTTAACCTTGCCGGAGGACGCAACCAGGGGCCTCCCTCCAATCAAACCCCCTTCCGAAGGTACTTCCTAGAGAGAACAACATTAAAACAAAGTTGTACTGCTACTGACACTTAGATTGGACACATCCTATGGTTACATTGTTCTGGAAAAACATTGTGTGACACGTTTTTGATATATAGATTCATCTAGTCAGAGTCGACGTGTCTCAGAATCAGCTGCCACACGAAACCTGCCCGACCTGCCCAAGGCGTCTCGTCGCCACGCCTCTTCCAATGGCACAATAGACTGCACTGTCCGAGACAAGTCTGAAAAGAGACACTCAAGGCGACCTCACTCGGGAGATGAATCAAAGGAGTCATCCGGTGCACAAACAAGTGTGGACTTGAGCGACGCCTCCCCAGCCAACAGCCTGCCCGACATTCCCAAAAAGTCTATTAGAAGAAAGAAAAATAAGGACTTATCTGCGGGCGGGTCAACTAGGTCGTCGTCAAGATCTTCTTCTAAAGCTAGGGCAGCTTCGGCTTCTTGTGGTTATGCTTCCCCCTTTTCAGATCCGGGCACGGGGGTGCTGCCAGGCTCCAGATTGATGGACGATAGTTTTTCGAGCAGCCCATCCCCGAATTTACAACCATTTGGAAGACTTGAGGACAAGATGAAGACTTAATATGAAACTTCCATGAGGGTTTTTTAGAGAGAGATTATATAATTCTGTTACATGCAAGTAGCTACGTTGTATTGTGTGACTCTTGTTAACTATTTGAACTCATGTTTGTAAATAATTTCCACACACTATATAACATCCATTTTGTCATAATATACAGCAGATTAGCTCTCTTAACACTATCTAGCAGCCTAACAGCTTGTAACAAAATTCTGTCTCTCACTGATTTTTGGGTGGATTGTGTCAATCACGTGTCGGTGGACATCACCAATAAAAATTCATCCATGTCAATTTGACTTTTCAACGCGACAGATGATGAATTCTTATTGATGATGTTCAGCGTCACGTGGTAGCTAGACACAGTCCACGTAAGAATTTTTCATAATGAGAGCGAAATGTTTTTTTGTTTTTTGGTGGTTGTTTCTGTTCGATTGCCTGTGACCTTGGGTAAGGATGTTTATGGAGAGAAAATATTCAACTGCTTTGGGTCTTTTAATGAGTCAGCCGAGCAAATCTCCAGAAGATTTTAGGGTAAATAATTGGTATTTGTTGGTGACAGTCGGAGAAAGAAGGTGACAAGACCATTATTATGAGTAACTAAAAATTCTAAGTACACCGGAAAGTGATAAGTCAGGTCCAATTCATAGAGACAAGTTCTAACCTGCAAAATTAGTAATTATAAAAATAAAAAAAGAAATTTTGGGGGTTTCAATTATTTAAAAACCTACTAAAAAGCAAGATAGTTAAAAAGAAGAGAAATAAATCAGTAGAGAAACCCACAGATCATGTTGTTAATTAACTTGTGAAAGAATTGATCATCGATAGTAATGATAAATTCAAGTGATGAACCATACTCAGCAAGATATACGACCTCAAGCATCTGAATATTAATAAGTCGTAAACAATCATTGTTATCTCAATACAATCTCACCTTCTAGGCAATGATAAGAGAATTCTATATACCCACATGCACTACTACAGATTATGGTTATTACCACGCTTCCAATTATCACGTTTTAATATTTTATCACGCTTATTATTATGAGCGTAGTAAATAATCACATAAAGCGTGGTAATTGGTTCACCTGCGATTGGGTCATAATCTATTACCACGTTTTGAAAAGAAAAGCGTGGTAATAGGTTAAGTTTAAAACGGTAGCCGTTTTGATCGTTACTTATAACCACGCTTTCCTGTCCAAAAGCGTGGTAATAAATAACGGTTAAAACTCATGGTTTTAGGCATTCAACCTATTACCACGCTTTTCACCAACAAGCGTGGTACTAGATTAATTAAATAAAATATTTTCCTTTTGATTAGTCTATTACCACGCTTATTGTTGAAAAAATGGCAATTGTTTAATTAAATAAAATATTTTCCTTTTCAATTAGAATTTTATTATCATGATTTCTTTTAAAATCGAGGTAAAAATTTAATAAATATTTTTGACTAAGCTATTACGTTAAGAACTTATTATTGTCAACTCAAATAAAATAAAATAAAATCTAATTACTAATAACCACGCTTGTAATAAAAAATGTGGTAATATATGAACTTATCACCACGCTTAAGATAAAAAGCGTGGTGATAATTAATTCTTTTACCACGCTTCTTGCTAAGAAGCGTGGTAATAGATACTCAAATAATTTTTTTAAATAAATATTAATCTTACATAATGTTGATGATTGTCATTGATTAAAAATAAAAATAATTTATACATTAATGATCTCGTTATAAGATAAATCATAAATCCTAAAGGTTAGATCGTACAACTATAACACTCAATAACATGCATGATATGTAGTCTACATATATATTATTACATAATATTATTAATATTATTAACTTACAAATTAAAAATGCACTTAATCTAATCAATTTCATTAACTTACAAATCATGCAAAATAACTTACTTATTTATAATTATATGAATAAAAACAAAAATAAAATAAATTTGAATTACCAATTACCACGCTTTTAATAACAAACGTGGTAATAGGTTGACTTGTCACCACGTTTGAGACAAAAATTGTGGTTATAAGTAGACCTTTTACCACGCTTATTAGAAATAAGCGTGATAATAGATACTCAAAATGATTTTTTTAATATAAGTATGAATGTTACATAATGTTGATGATTGTCATTGATTAAAATTGAAAATGATTTATAAATTAATGATGCTTTTATAAGGTTGATCATAAATCCTAAAGTCTAGTTCATACAAACTATAACACTTAACAACATGCATAATATATATCCTATACATAATATTTTCAATATTATTAACTTACAAATCAAAAAATCACTTAATTTTTAGGGCTTAGCGGATATACACTGTCAGGATATATAAGCTACATACCCTAGCGGCTAAAATGAAGTCGTTTTGGATTATTTTTGTGAGATTTAGTATTTCTAAGTTTTAGAATTTTTATTGTTTTAGGATTTAAAAAAAATTATTTCAGACTTTCATTTTTTTAGTGTTTTTATTATTGTTTTCAAACATATCCAAAACGGCGTCGTTTCACAACTCTAAAACCTTACATCCTAAAATCCTAAAAATACTAAAACAAATTAATCCTAAAACCCCCCAAAACTTTGAAAACCCTAAAATATCATAAACTTTTAATCATGAAACCCTGAAACCCCTAAACACCATTCAAAATGAAATTATTTTAGCCGCTCGGGTACATATCTTGTATACCCTGACGGGGTATATCCGTTTTCCCCTAATTTTTATTACTACACGTAATATATTCAATCTCATTAACTTACAAATCATGAAAAATCACTTAGTTATAATTATATGAATAAAAAACAATTAAATTTCTAATGACCACGCTTTTTTTTTTAAGCGTGGTAATAGGTTGAATCATCACCACGCTTAAAATAAAAGGCGTGTTCATAAGTATACCTTTTACCACACGCTATTACAAATAAGCGTGGTAATAGGTAGTCAAATGATTTTTTAATATAATTATGAATATTACATAATAATGATGATTGTCATTGATTAAAATTGAAAATAATTTATAAATTAATGATGCTTTTGTAAGGTTGATATTAAATCCTAAAGTCTAGTTCATACAAACTATAACACTTAACAACATGCATGATATATATATCTTATACATAATATTTTCAATATTATTAACTTACAAATCAAAAATTCACTTAATTTTTGTTACTACACATAATATATTCAATCTCATTAACTTACAAATTATGAAAAATCACTTACTTATTTATAATTATAAAAAATAAAACAAAACAAAATAAATTTGAATTACCAATGACCACGCTTTTTATTTTACGTGTGGTAATAGGTTGAATTATCACCACACTTAAAATAAAAGGCGTGGTCTTTGGTGATTTGTCATATTTAAATTAAATATTATAATTAATAAAATTAATATGTATAAATGTTAAGAAAATAAATATTTAAAGCAGTAGAATATCCGAATATATTGAAATATATTTTAATAGCTATACTAATATATTTTAATACGCTTTTTGAATTACAAATTTTGAATTAAAAGCGTGGTAATAGAAGCACCTAATACCACGGTTTCGGTCCATTTAAAATACCACTTATTACCACACTTTAAAGTAAGAAGCTTGTCCACACCAGATTTGACTGAACCCAAATCTCTGAAGAACTCGGAGAATTAAATCCCGGGATAGCCTATCATAGGCCTTCGACATGTCAATCTTAATCATGGCATTTTCTCCCCAAACCTTCTAGTAAATATTCCGGATCAATTTCGAAGCTAAGGCAACACTCTCATGAATGCTCCTTCTTGATACATATATAGGTTGCCTGCTTAGGACCAATCAATCAAGGAAGAAATTCACTAAGTCTGGCATTAACAGCTTGGAGATAATCTTATGGATGAAGGTGTAGAGACTCACCAGCTAAAGGTCCCCGAGGTGCCTAGGTTGCTGCATCTTCGAAATCAATACTATATGAGTAGTTAATACCGAGGTACGAATATAATTACTATCCCTGAAGAATCACCGAACTACTTCAAGTACGTCTGGACTATTAATCTTCCAGCAGTGCTTATAGAAAGCACCAAAAAATTCTTCCGAACGTGGGCCACTTGCCTCATCCATAACCCAATTTACCACACAAATCTCTTCAAGATCCGGAATTCTCACCAAATGAGAATTATCTTCAGAAGAGATCTTAGGAAGAATATGGCCTAAAACATCATCTGGAGGATAGGCAAAAGACTGCACGAGCTCCTCGAAGAAACCGGCAGCAACATTACCAATGGTGTCCTAATCCCCGCTCCAAGATCCGTGCGGCAACTAAATATCAATCTGGGACTAGACATAGCGGACTTCTAATGCCCACATGAAACACATGAGAATTCCTATCACCATCCTTCAACCAAGATATATGACACTTTTTCTCCGCAAGCTGCCTCTGAGATCGGATAAGACCATCAAGGTCAGCTCTTCTCTGAGCTATCCTCCTAAAAAGATCTCCAAATACCTCCCAATTCCACTTGCGAAGGACCCCTCAGAAGCATTTCAACTTGGTTGAGAAAGAAACCATAGGATCGCCTTCTATAGGAACTGATCACGAATCCCGTACAACATCCAAGAAACCTGCATGGGAAGACCACATGGTGTGATACGGAAAGAACGCCTTTCGAGGCACCACCTCCTTCACCTTGATCAAAAGAGGATGATGAACTGACTGATAAAGATCCAATTTTCTAACCTCCAAATCAGAAAAAGCTGTCATCAATGCTCCATTAACTAGAACTCTATCAAGCCTCTTATCAATACGCCACAAACCCTTCTGATTGTTGCACCAAGTAAAATGTCACCCTAAATTCCCCAAATCAATCAACCCGCCATCCGAAATAAATTGAGAGAAATCCCTCATACTACTATAATCTTGCATTTTGCCTCCTCTCTTCTCAAACTAGTCTCGGATCACATTAAAATCCCCCTTGAGGATCCAAGGAGCTGAAATAGAAGCTCCAAAGGTAAGTTCAATCCATAAACGAGCTCTTGCATAATAAGAAAAATGGTAATAGATGCAAGAGAAAAAGAAGACAAGAGCGGAGGAACAAACTGTAATCTCCAAAATGATATGCTGATCCACAACATTCATGAAAGACACCACAACTTCCAGACCCCAAAATAGCGATAGGTACTTGTTCACTGATTGATCTGAGAATGAATGCTAGAAGCCAAGCCGCCTTGCAAGCTTCGCCGCCGAAGCCTTGAGATCTAAGATACACAGAAAATAAGGAAGATGATAAGACATCAATAATTTGAGGAAATCCATCATACCTCTATTACAAACTCCTCTGGCATTCTAGCAAAGGGATGACAGTAGACAATCTTGAGCCAAGCTAGATAGATTTCTCCCACAACTCAAGCTAGCAATCCGCTCTTCAATTCCAGAGTATGCATCATCCGAGTCCTCCCCAATGTATTTTGAACCAATTGTGCATGGTTACTTGACTTCCCAATGTCACTATCATCCATCAATAAAGAAGCTTGATATGTGGTCGGCCATCACAAATGAAGGTGAGAAATATACATCATATGTGCCATGGACTCAAAACTCTGTTGCAAGGACAACATGAAAGGGGACGTAATACCCATGTTCTGAATAATATCACCACCATGTAACCCCTCGGAAATACCTTCACTGACCTGGTTCCCCATAAGGCCATCAGCGCCCGTCATGGGAGCCCCGAGCCACAGCACTTCTAGAGATAGTGCCACATCCTTCAGCCGCGCTACGGCAGGATACGTCCTCCAGTTATTTTATCTTAGCATGATCCTTCGCTGCACCATAAAACCGTCTCAGCTTCTCATCGCCTCAATCCTTCACTGAGAAATTTTCTTTAGACCATCAACCAGCAAGATCATCTGCCTCGTTTTCTGGGACTGCATTCCACTTATATCCTGAGCAACTACCGCACCCTGAGATATCTTTGTTGGTAGGCCTTTTTGCCCATCTACGCCACCTTGAGCAACATCAGCAGCCCGCGCCCCTTCCCCGCCCCGAACTACCATATCATTTTTCCCATCCATGCGGCCCCGTGCTGCTTTAAAATGCTGCACATTCTCACCACCCCGAGTTACTAAGTTATGTTGCGCATTTTTCCCTCCCTGATTGAATAAAGGATCCAAACTGATTAGCTTAATCCATGCAATAGCCACGGAAGACTCCCTCCTCCTTGAGAATTCCTCCGTCCAACTTTTTTTTTTTTTTTTTTTTTTTTTTTTAAGGGGATCGATAGTGGTTCCCCACTTACCCCTTGGTGGTCAGGGCCGCACACCCCCTCCACTTTGATAGTGTTACGCCCATACTCCGTCCAACTGAAGAGCCGGAATAAAGCCGATCTGATTCTTTGAGAGAGAAAGGCAAGCGTCTGCGCCACATCATCCCCTGAGCCGCACATTATGAGGAAAGGATAGTCCTCCTATCCAGAGCACCAACAGTAAGAGAAGAGGCTAATCCCTAGTGCATGTTAATATGGCGTTGGATCTCCTCAACAGTGAAACGAGCCACAGTATCAGGCTGAATTGAGTGAAAACCTGGGAACAACTGCTCATCACTAAAGATGATAGCCAGAGCACCTTTCTTGGAAAAAACCTGTGATTCTAGGAAGCCCTATCTTGTTCTTGATTGCATTCATGACGTGACTTTATCGCTTGCCAAAGATTACAATGGTAAAGAAAATACATGAGTTTAAGATGTCGTTCTATAAAATTAAGAGCTAAATGTTGTATGAAAAATTGACTTGTTAGACAACATTAATGATTTATTTTTATTTGATACATCAATTTGTGAACATCTTAATATATTATAATTACTATTTCATCATTTTTATAAAAAATTTAATATATTAAAAAATAATTTAAATTTATAATTAATGCTCAAAAAAATTATTTATTAATTTGGAGCAGACAAACTATTAGCAATCCCTCAGTCTTTTTTTTTAATCACAAGTTCCTGCCCAGTAGCAAGACTTCAAACACAACTACAACTGCGCCTATGAGATACTTGTCTCTTATTTATTTCTGACAATGAAAACAATGCAAATGCTCGATTGGAACTAAGAAATGATTGTGGTAGTATGTATGGATCCGCCAGTTGACTCCTTCAGATAGGCTCTACGGTTCTTCCAACCACGATCCGAATCCGATGATGAAAGACCTCCAGAAAGCTCCTTTATTAAAATCCCCTCAATCTTTCTCTGCACCAGTAGCGCCAATTGCTTCCTCTGGCACTGATTTTCAAAATTCCCCTGACATGCACAGCTTCTTCTGTAGTAGTCGTAGCTATGACCTTTTCCACCAAAGTGGTTAGGCAATACCCCATTAACAGACAACAACAAATGCAACAAAATGAAACCAATGCACACAAACGCTTGCACAACATGTTTTCAGCACGACATGAACTGATGATGTCCTCTCACTGCTCACACGAATTATTGACTCTGACTTCTCTGTGGCCATCACTAGTGACAAATTTGTATTCTCAAGCATCAGCGTACTACATAGACCAAATAATCAGAAGAATCAGAAATTTGAAAGAAATAAAAAATGAAAATATCAAAGAGGATGACACATGTCTCGGCAGCTGCTTTTAGCTCCAAGGTGGCTTCTTTCACCTCATTGAAAGTCAGAGCGTCACCGAACACCAATTTCGGTATCGAATCACCCGATCTGAAATTCAGACCATCCTTCACACCATCAAACTCCCAATCATCCACCTCCCACGACGTCTTCTTCTCCAAAACTGACCCTCCCTCACTCGACGCAGCAATCGCCGATGACGGCCGACGCGCAGCCGTGAATGTTTGGTGCTCCAGCTTTGGAGCCGACGAGCCCCAATGCTACTGTTCTCGTAAATCCTCCACCTCTCATTGACGATGCAAGATTGTCAATTTCGAATCTCAAATTCTGAAATCCGAAGTTGTTGTAAGGATCGAGGTGTTGTCAAACGCCGGGAAAGCTTGAAGGGAACGAAGGAATTTTTTTACTGTCTGATGCCTCCGACCAAATAAAAGATAAAATTTAGGAGATATGATTCAGACTTTATTAAAAATCATTCAGTATAAAAAAACAAACGAGGAGGTTCACTTAATGCTTAATATATTAAGAGACAACCTCTGTTAAGAGCCTAGTGTAACAAAACAAAGTCTAAATACGAATTTGTACGTATTATGCCAGTATTCCGTCACAAAAAAAATTAAGTGAGCAGGAGTCGCAATGGCCAGCCAAGTCTTTCCTCATCGCCATATACATCCTCAGGGAGATCAGCTCATCATTTATTACTTATTTGATGGTTTGGTCATACAGATCCTTCATCATTATTCTTGGCACGCTTCTGCTGAGAATGACTTGCATCATCATGTTCAGTATTGTCTGATCCTTCTTCTGTATCTGGCGATCTCCGTTTCTCTCCCACCTTGTTGCCACTAGCTTCTGATTCAGGTGCGACGGATTGTACCAAAACATTAACAGCTTTGGAGGCATCTAGTTCTGAAGTCTCTTCTGTTTTTCCATTTCCAGAGGATACAGGCGCTGATAGAGCAGACACATTTTCAATAGTTGATGATGAAGTTTTCAGCTTGTTGCTATCAGGAACTGACTTGCACTGCTTCTCAAACATCATCTGGAGATATCTTCCTTGTTCTTCAATTCTAAGCTGAAGGTTTCTTTGGATCTATACAGAAAAAAGTTAAACCATTCATCGACATTCAGAAAAGATGACATAAGATCATGCTCTACTATAAATCAAGTTATCCCACACATATCCAAGGACTCAGCAACGTGGGAGGTGAAGCCTCCGAAAAGAAAATGTAAATATATACTCATTTCTGCATTGCTCCTTTTTCATTGAAAAATAAAATGTATGATAAGGAACATAATTTCTTCCATATGGACTTGTTAAGATACCTCTAGCTGTTCATGCAGCCTCTTCTGAACTTCCATTTGTAGCCGCAGGGCTTCAGTGATCTCAATGCCACTGTAAACCATTCAATATATATGAAAACATTGTAACAAAATGAAACTTGACAAGGTGTGAACTGACTCAAGCTCACACAAAATCCTTATTAATTAAACTTGAAAGCATATTCATTCCATACAACCAAGCATTACGTTGCATATCAAAAGTGGATAGGAACACTCTTGAAAACTGAATGCAGTAAACTTACGTCTTTAAGTCCAAAGATGAAAATTCTTCAATAGGTGTCACATTCCTTAGAGAATTTGCTGCAAAAGAGAGCATAAAGACAACATTTAGATATGATAAGGACGGCAGAAAGAGCACCTAACTAGTCTAAAAAGAAAGGAAAAAATTAAGCTAAGACTTGACAGCATGGGATTGATAACCCACCTTCTGATGGATCCGGACGGTATCTAGCTGTTCTATATTTCTGCAAAAGAGAAAGTAGCAACAACAAGAAAATTGGAGAACATAATAAAAAAATGTTGAAGGTCCTTCTTTTCAACGATGAAACGCAAGTCAAAATAACCTGCAAATGACTTTTGACGTGATAAATAGTCAAACCTTCAACTTTCATCAGCTTTAGGACGCCCTTAGGGGTAGCTCCTGAAAAGTTGATGATATTAGATAATCAGGCATCTTAAGCTGGTAAGTAGGAAACATCAAAAACCCATTTGTTTCATACTTTCACTGCCACCAAGTTGGTTTACTGCCTCTATAAAAGCTTCATGAAGTTCAGGGGTCCAACGCATGCGTTGTTTGGTAGCAGAATTACTAGATGAAGATGCTGGGACTGGGAGGACTACAGTTTCACAAGAAGAAGCAGGATGCAGCAGTAGTTGAGCTTGAGGTTGTACTTGTGGTTGTGGTTGTTGAATGGCGGCATCCGAAGGTGGCTTAGGCACCTGGTACGCAATCTGAAATTATAAATAAGACTTTTGTTGAAATTGAAACATGAGTAGATTGTAAATCTAACAAAAATGAAATGAATAGAGCGAGGACAACCTCTGGTTCCAGACTTTCCACAGTCGCATCAACAAGAAGATCGCTCCAATTCGTATTCAACGCATCATCATCAGTAATAAAACGATCTGCCCACTCCTGCCAATCATTCTGCTTAGCAAGTTCCACAGATGCGGTACCACTAACAGTGCTTTCTAAGTGATTTTCATCCAGAGGTGTGTGAAAATCAAGAAACCCCTGCAGAGAGTCTGCACACCATGATGAATTTTCGCTTTCACTAGGATACTGCATCAGTGTATCAGACTGGAGTTTCCCTGAACCATTTGAATTAGCACTAAGCATAGCTTTCCTATCAAATGATGACTGTGAGATGAACAGTGAGTTACTAGGCTGCTTTTCATGGACTGACACGGACGAGAAGCGAAGACTCGTTGAGTATCCTGTAGGAGACGAAATTATATGACCAGCAGCACCACTGTGTGAGGGTAATGAATTGTTATGCCTGGCCATGGAACCAGTCATGACTTCCCGACCCATGTATATTTGTTGAGGGTCAGAGTACTTGGGCAATGTCTCTTGAAGATGGGTGGGTATAACGGGCAATGAAGACGAACAGGCAGCAGACACGCCTAGGTGCTGCTTCGCACCTGATCCGTATATGGACATATGGGGTGCATCCATTCTTACCCCTAAGCTGGAGATGGTGAGCTTTCCTGTGGAGATTACTAAAACAATGTGTACAAAGTTCAGCACATGATGCAAAATGTTACTAATATCAGCATGAAAAGAAATCACAATTTAATATATTTGCCCAGTTTATGAGGTGGGAAACAAAGTTATTCTCAGTACCAACTCAGGAAAAGTAAGGACGCATTCTTTTCACAATATATATATTAATAACTACTCATAATCAGTTCACAGCAACTAATATGAATTGGGTGCAGTTCAATTGATGCAGGTTGGGTTCATATCATTTTCTGCTAGAAACAACACAGACCAAGTACCCTCGTAGTCAAGATTCTTGGATTGTTTATTTTTAAGAATGTTACAACAAGATAACAAACGCAATAATCGCACACACGAAAGAGAAGTAAGAACACAGTGGAAACGCCCACATTCAAAACTACACTCCACAATTTTGATGAATGAGTACAAGAAAAGAGACTTCCTCATTACTCTCTTGCCTACCAAACCTTACACATATCAAACATCAGAGGTCAACCCCTATTTATATTAAGCACTAATCCTAAACCATCTACGATTACTATATCTAATATGAATAGAATTAGAAGCTTCCCTACAACTCAATAAGAAACAAACCTTTAACTTTATTTATTTCCAAAATATTTATTCTAATCTTAACAGACTTCCAAAACCTATGGGGATTGGGGACGTTTAACCCAATAGTCATACTAGTGTGATCACCAGCATCTGATAATCAAATAACTCCAAGTACCAACAAGAGTTGAAGAAAAAGATTGAAGTTGTCAGACAAAATTCTTTGTTTTAAAAAGAAGTGCCCTCGATCCAGTTTTATTCATTACAAGTTAAAAAGGACAATATCACACCATTCCATTGGCGGGCGTCCCAAGCAAACTTAAGTTTCATAACTTAAGACTCCTTGGTTTTTCCCCAATCATTGATGTGACCATTGCAGAATTCAAACCAAGTTTCCAATAACGGCGTCAGCATACCCTGTAGTACAGGGCCTGTACCATGCCAAACTCTCTACTCATCCCGGACAGAGATAAAGGCAAACACATTGATCAAAGAGCTGGTTTCGTAGGGGCACAATAAAAAATTAAACTAAGTATCACCAGGAAAGCCCAACTTTTCAAATATTAGGCATTGAGGGAGGAGCAGAGGAGGATTTGGGCAGTCAAACAGTTTACAGAGTAGCCAAATTGCAAGTCTCCAATCCGGCTAAAGTAATGGGCACAAAAATAAACATGGGCCTCATCAACACAAATTCTGGCCAAAAAATGAATCATTGCAGCGAATCAATCATCCACAACAACCCGAATTCAAAACTAAATTCACCACACAAAAACTAAGCGGTAGAGAACCAGATTCCATAACAATCGAAACAGAAAAGAAAGCCTGGTCAAATTGATCATCGTGAAATTGATACCTTGAATTCCGCCATCGTGGTTGGGAACTACGTGCGGGGTGGGGGGAGGGGTCGCCGGCGCCGGTTGTGGAGAGGTGCAGGATGGATGACAAGTGCCGTTTCCTCTTCCCTTCCCTTCTCTTCTCTTCTCTTCTCTACTTATTTTGTTCGAGAGACGCGCGTGGTTGAAGCGCGTGTGCTGTCAAAAGGATTCGCATTTGGATGAACCAACTACTTGATGAGCCTCCTCCTCCTGCTTGCTATTGGTTGGGCCCACCGCCGTGTCGAGCGGTCAAACTCACTCAGCACTTGTTTCCCTTTTTTTATTGTTATGAATTTTTGAATGATGAGTAAATATATTTTTTAGCGAAAAATTTAAAAAGGGTTTTTAATTATTACTGTTTATCTCATTGCGGTTTGAATTATCACAATTTCTAAAAAGAATGCGATGAAAAAAAATCACGCTGATTTTGGATGATGGTTAACATCAGTTTGTTTGATTTCTTAAATATAATTGATCTTATAAACTTTGTTGAGAATTATGGATGATTACGTATAAAAAAACGTCGTTTCATTATGTGCGTAAAATGATATTTTTTATTTTAACAACCAAATGAAGTAATTTTCACACATAAGTCTAAATCTTATAATAATATTAGTTTAGAAATATAATGATAAATTTTATTTTAGAAAATCAGTCTAATTTTTTTTTATCGCATTTTTTTAAAAATCATGATATTTCACACCGTAATTAGATAAGTGATAATAATTCAAATTCTCTTCCAAATTTTATCTTTATTTTTTGTTCTTATCTTGACCGAGCATTTCCATAATTCCATGGCGAAATGAAAGAGGCGAAGGGAGAGACTTGTTGGAACCTCCGTTCAGTTTGGCGTCCACTCTAAGGAAAAGCAGATTTATTAGAGCGATTAATAATTTATTTTATAATAATTTTTTTAATTTGATACCATTATCAAGATGGAGGGATGTGCGACATTTAACCACTAAAAAATCGTCATTTTCCACTTTCTTTCTTTAGTTAAAAATCATTTCAATTAGCTGTTTTTGAAGTTTTCCTATAATTTATCAAAATTAAGATATACTCCGTATATACTTTAAGTTTTAGCGTTCAATATAAATTTCTACCGAACTCTCGGAACAATAACCAAACAAGATATATATTATTTATTAGGTTTTTACATACATGTAATTTCTTATTTAATATATTTAACTTTGTTAACAATATTAATCAATAACTTAAAATAAGCAAATTAGAATGGCAAATGTGGTATCCATGATTCCCTCTAGACCAAACTTTGAAACACCATTTTTTAATTGCACCGCAAATTTGATTGTTTAAAATATTATAATAATATCAAATCATGAACATATATATACATAACTTGATTTCTAAGGTTTGTAAGTCGGACCTATAAAATCTATAACATAAATTTGTCCTTCATAATTCATATCAATACTAATATTTTGTAGAAGAAAAAAAAACACAAGATCTAAGGAAAGATAAAAAGGATGATCTGATTAATTGAATAATCAGTTAGAAGAAATAGACTGACGAATTCACTCAAGTAACACAGTTGCTTGTCAGAATAGGTCAAGAAAAATTATTTTATGAGGATCTATTCAATAATGAAGAATGACAACAAATTTTTGGAATGGTGTTGTGAGACATTAAGAATCAAATTAATCAGTCAAACATTAGTAAGAAGTTTGATTTAATGGGAGAGAGGCATTCATGGAATACCATCATCCTATATGAGCATTTCTTTCTTGTTAGTAGAAAAGAGTTAATCCGGAAACAAATATTCCTAATATTATTGTAGCTGAGTCTGGAAGTGCTTATCAAGTATCTTTGGAGAAAGTGAGGGAAACACTCTTCCATAAGTGGGAATTACAGAAAAATGAAACTAGGAAGCCAGTATAAGCACACAATATAAATAAATCAGTCTTGAAGTACATCAAAGTGTAGCATATATACTGAATTAGGATCATGTGTTGCACTACCAAATGCTGCTAGCACGAAAAATGACGTCGTTTTTATAATTACAAATATCACTCACGTGCCATTCAACAAAACCCATCTCCTCTCCTCTTCCATCTCTCACCGATCGTTCCTCAATTTGTTATTGATCGCAAAGGTGATTCCAATTCCATAATCGGACAACAATGGTTCTCAAACCAGAAAACAAAACATATAGCAATCATTACCAAAAGCATCTGAATTGCTTAGAAAATTGGGTACAGAAAGAAAACTCATAGCTGTTGTCGCCGTCCCCTCGACTTCGCTTGACCGAACACCTTCCAAAAGAATTTGCGCACTGGCTGATGGGTTAGATTAGGGAGGAATTGGAGATAGAATTTTGTTGGTGATGGATCGAACGATCGAAGAGACAGAAGAGGAGAAGAGATAGGTTGTCTTTCACGTCGGCCCTCCACTTCACCTGGTCAAATACCTTCCGAACAAAGTGATGGGGTCGGACAATCCGAGAGAGATGGAAGAGGAGCGGAGATTGGTTTTGTTGATGATAGCATGTGAGTGATACTTTTAATTATCAAAACGAGGTCGTTTTCGAGCTTACAGCATTGGGCAGCACAACACGATATCCTAATCCCACATATACTAGGGCAGCTTCAGTTCAATTTTAAATAAAAATTTATTTCAAAATCATTCTTAATTGGTTTTAAAATTTTTAAAACAAATTAAACCGTTAACTTTAAAAGCTAGAGTCAAATCATATGATTCGACTATTTTATTTATTATTTTATTACTCAACAAATAGATTTATTATATATAAATAAAAATATAGAGGCACTAATAAATTTATATATGCAATTAAATTTACATATATCCAAATTATAGTAACAATATTCAGCTAGACTTGATTTGAAAACTCAAAAATGAAATTGATCCATCAACAAACTGTTACTTGTCAAAAATTGAAACCATAACCAAAACACTAACAATCCAAACCAAACCAAACCTATTAGCCTGGTCAAGCATTAAAGAACTGTTTGCTGATTTCAAGTAAACACAAAGAAAAATGAAAGTTCAATCACATCCACTCTATACTACTTCAGTGAATTGATTGTAGTTTTGACAATTCTGATCACACAATGGCATTGGCAGCACTTGCAATTCTTGGCCATAAATCAGCACACTCCTTTCCGATGGGTCCTGTAATGGCTGAACCTGCAAGAGTCAACAATAAGCATTTTAATCTTGATGAGATTAATTTCAACATATTGGATTAGAACAAATCTAAAACTTTATAGAAAAGTGAACACATGCTGCAACTAATGGCATTTGCCTCATAGAGCAGTGTAAATATTTCTATTAATCTTAAGAATATACAGTCTGTGTTGTCATCAAACATCTAAACTTAAGAAAACAGTGACTACTCCGTGCTTCACAGGAATTAACCAGTAGAGATGTTAGACAATGCCTTGCAATAAAACAAATAAAAAAAAGGTGGCCATACAAAAATTTCACATTTCATAGCTTTTAAACATTATGCCGCAGCTAATGACTGACCAAGCAATATTCACAAGCAATGTCTACAACTTGGAAGACCAAGTAACAGCAATGATACATCATAGAGGACCTAAAAATGTTAAATCACCTTTCATTTCTCCTTTAGGATTCACTATAACACCAGCATTATCTGCATTTTCGAAAAGAAACAAGCATTAGTAAACTGATCTTCAGAAACTTAGATAACAAGGTCAATAAAAAATCTTAAACATACGCAAAACCTGGGACTGACTTAAATAAAAGAAATTTACCAGTAGACAGGTAACACAATGACATAGGTTTTCATTATGCTGTTTAAGACTGGCATTCGAATTTCATTTATGCTTCAGTTCTAAGAAGGACCTACTAATAAAATAGTCACTCAACTCTCAGAAGCAACAAGATCACAAATGAATAATCAGTGAACCCATTCAATCCAAAATCATGATCTGTCAAGAATCCAACATTGCCAACACCTTCATACAACTGTTTTTCAACCCAGGCTGAAAGGGCTCAGGGAGTCACGCATGATTTATATACTTAATCATCCAGCTAAGAGTTACCATCAGTGAAGCTCAAGGATTTAAACGAATAGTTCTTCTATGAAGCAACTGAGTGTTCTGGGTACTTGTAAACAATGGCAAACAGAGCACTAAAACCATCAAGCTCAGCCTAAACTTAGTAAACAGCATACCTTCAAAGTACATGAAAACACCATCCTTTCGGCGCCAGGGCTTGCGCTGACGAACGATCACCGCAGGCATGACCTTCTTCCTCAGATCAGGCTTCCCTTTCTTCACGGTGGCCATCACCATGTCTCCAACGCAAGCGGACGGCAGCCTGTTCAACCTACCCTTAATCCCCTTAACTGAGATGATATACAGATTCTTCGCTCCGGTGTTGTCCGCGCAGTTGACCGTCGCCGCCACCGGAAGACCCAGCGACATCCGGAACTTGTTCCCCGCCGATCCTCCACGCCCTACAAATTCATAAAAAAACATCAGCGCAGAAACGATGTTTCACATCACAATCAGAGACTGATGAGCGACAACGATACAAACCTCGCTTCGACATCTCGGCTCACCAGCTGAGCTTCCTGACACGACTCGCCACTGCTTCATCGCCTCCTTTATATAGGCTTACGTATTAGGGTTTCGACACAGATTGGTTCCTGTTTGGTAACAGAGATTATCATATCCTTTCTCAGAACGTAATATCATTCGTCGTTTCGCTACCATGAACAAAATTTGTATCGAGAGATTCGAAGGAGCGGCACAGAAATATGACCTCGCTGGTATCACCGCTGACGTCACCGTCATCTCCATGGCTGGTACCAAGCTCGAAGACGACGACGAAGAAGAACTGCAGCAGTAGCCGGAGATGCTTCCGAAGACCTGTTATCTATCTTCGATCTTCCTCCACGCCTCCAAATCCTGACCTTCTGAAATCCATCACGAAGCTTCTATGGGGGAAGTCGCTCCCGCCGCAGCTCCTCATCTCAACCGTACGCGCTTCGTGGAACGGCGGATGGAAGCTGATGATGTCGCAGCTCGCCCCCTCCGATTCCTCCGGCGGATTCTCAAGACCCATCTCGCAGTTCAGGTCCGATTCCGACTCGTTCCGTCGGCGGTCGAACAAGCTTCATCTGTACGTGGGACTGCCTTGTCCGTGGGCGCACCGAACCCTAATTGTGAGGGCTTTGAAGGGGTTGGAAAAGGCTGCGCCGGTTTCGGTGGCGTCGCCGGGGATGGACGGGTCGTGGGAGTTCAAGGAGGGTGGGGGTGCTGCTGAGGGAGGGAAGATGAGTGGGAGTTTGGATAAGGGTGGAAATGGGTGTGCAAATTTAAAGGAAGTTTACAGAAGCAGGAGAGGTGGGTACGATGGGAGAGCGACTGTGCCGATGCTGTGGGATGTGGAGAGGAAGGATGTTGTGTGCAACGAGAGCTATGATATCATTGAGCTGTTTAATTCAGGAATGAATGACTTCGCGGAAAATCCCAGCTTGGATCTTGCACCCCAGAGCCTGAAGGGGAAGATTGATGAGTGGAATCAGATTATTTATCATGCCGTCAACAATGGGGTTTACAGGTAATGAGCCAATGGTCTATGGTGTTTCATGTGCACAATTCTGCAGGGAGTAGGATGGAAATGTTTATGATTTGTGTGTTGATGATTGTTTACGGGCAGGTGTGGATTTGCGCAGACTCAGGAGGCATATGACATGGCCGTCAGCGAGCTGTTTGATGCGCTAGATTTGCTGGATGATCACTTGGGTGGTTCTAGGTATTTGTGTGGGGATGCATTGACCCTAGCGGATATTTGCTTGTTCACTACTTTGGTGCGCTTTGATCTTGTATACAATGTTTTGTTCAAATGCACAAAGAAGAAGCTGGTTGAGTATCGTTATCTCCATGACTATTTGCGTGACATTTATCAGGTATAGATAGCTACTCATCTTTTTTTTTGTAGTGTGAAATGTGAAGCTTCTTATGTGATGAATTGACTTTAAGTTGTGCATGTGTTTGTCATCTGTCGATCAGATTCCAAAGGTTGCAGAAACTTGCAATCTTGAAGCCATTATGGACGGCTACTACAAATTCTTGTTTCCTCTGAATCCTGGTGGCATCCGGCCGGCCAGACCTTCTGACTGTGAAGATGAAGCCCTTTTAGAACCTCATAAAAGACAGGTCTTGTCTTCTATGGACAGGAGTATGCAGGTCACCGCATAAATGCTTTCTCACTTCTGCGTTTTTTGTGATGCAAGTCCTGGTTCATTTATCGACGGCATGTACATCCCCCAAAAAACAAGAACAATGTACTTCCTAATGTGTATATTTGTAAGCAATATTTTAGATCAAGATGTAGCTGTCTTTGGATACAAACACAAATCCATGCATTAATTTGCTGCTTTTAATGCAAATGCCAAATTTGAGGCTCCCAAGCCATGACTCAAATGCCAATCTTCACTACAGAGTTTAAAGAGACCGGCTCCAGAAATACATGGGTTTCCAAATGTAGTCATTGGAAGACTTCATAGTGTAGTTTTGTGCATTCTAGATTAAGTGCCAACAATCAGAAAATGCTATTACTTAAGTTGGATCCTGCCTTGGGGGTTGCGTTGCCTGAAATTCAAATATTGCAATAAGTCATTCCAAAAATACTTCAAGCCGCCTCTCTCACAATTCATCACCTGGGTCCTGTGCCATGGGAAATAGGAACGAAACTACATCAACAGCCAAAAGAAGCCAACTATTTGGAAATAAATAAACTGATTTGGTTATCTCAAATTTCAGATCACAAATTCTTAGCAGTTGCTCCCCATGAGCTCCTAACATGTTAGGCTGGAAACCTGGAGGAAATGTAAATCCTGCATCTGCTAAATTGAATTACCTTGCGGCTGATAAGAATGTACATTTACTCAAAAACCATCAAACAAAAGGAATAGAAACATGTGTCACATAAAGAAATCTCAGATTCATTTTGATTATCTCCCATCAGGGCCGGTATTTGTGAGTTCCATATTTCCCCTCTATTGCTTTCCAAGTCATAGATGAACTCAATGGCATTTTTTTTGCAGGACATGTACACACTGTGGTGCAATTTTAATTATTAAAATTTTATCTAAAAAAACTCTACCCTTCAACTGAAAGAACAGATTACTCTTTTGTAATTTACGATGATGTATGTACCTGGTGCTTATATCTTGAAATCAAAAGGCAACAAAGCATTTTCTTTTGTTCTTTTTCCTGCAATGACAGTGAAATTGTGCGAACAATTAGCTGTCTGCAAATAATGCTTGTTGTGTCACTAGGTAAGGTAACAGTGATGTGTTTTCCTACAAACACAAAAACAAAGACGAAGTCAAGTAGATGTTCAAGGAAGGAATGTTAATACTGTTATAATGCTTCATGTTCCTACAAAAAGTACTTCCACAGCGGCAACTGAACGGTCTAGTAAAATGGTCACAGTCATTAAAGTTGATTCCATAATCCTGCCAAAAAAAAAAGATAGCTTCAAAATATGTTTAAACATGAGAATACTACTCATCAACCACTTTTCTCAGTTGAATCGGACAACAGCCACTAGCATGATGATGTAGAAGTCCATACTCCAAAAGAATCCTCTACTATCCTAGTTTTGAATGCAACATTTGTTCAGCAGAATTGATTAAGCATCATTGCAAATGATCTGACCTCATAAATATGCAATTTAGTGTAACCAGCTATCAATTTGTAATGCAAATCTGACACCTAGAAAAACTCAGAGCCTGGGAAAACCAGCTAAAGTTTTAATCAACATAAAAGTCCAATGAATAAGACATGAGGATAACACAAGCCCACTTGAAAAACTCAAGCATCAATACTCACCCTAGTTAGCTCTTCTAGGGCACCAACTTTTTTAGAAGTGAAGAAGGCCACCTGCATGATTAAAACATGATATGAAATGGTTCACTGTTTTGTTTTCCCATGTTTACGGCATCAAAATATGTAGTCTGAGTGTCATGGATAACAGGAAAACACTGTCTTGTTAAACGAATAGAAACTTACACGATGATAGAAATGATCAGGGGTCTCTACCTCAACCGGAATTGCAACCAAGTTAGCATCTGCACATCTGTTAATATGAACGAAGAAAATAATAAGAAAAAAAAACTGTGGTTGGGTTTCTCATTTTTAAAAAAAAGGTGCATATCTCGAGAAGGTTAAATATTGTTGTTTGCATGTGATTAACAAAACTTTTAACGCTGAAGCAAATAACATCACAGTAGCATGTAGGACATAATTTTTGGTGCATTTCACAGTTATGACGAAGTAACACCTGTGATTGATGAATCTTGCAACATTTCCATAAACAGTTGCATCCAGGCAGAGAGCCTTGTCTTCCTTGATTTCTTTTGATGAGGCCCAACCAGCATCTAACACCACTGCGTCTGCACAGTTTCCAAGGCATGACTGGTTCCGAAGGTAAAGTTCAGATACAGTCAAAATTTCCCCAACATATTCACATACAAATGTCCCTTTTGGCAGGTCCACAAGGGTTCTGAGACCCCATCCTTTCCCTCCAGAGGTCATGAAGACCTAAATAAAACAGAATTAATAAGTGAGGAATGTGTCATATAAGCCCATAATATAATTAATTAGGCGATCATTGTCAAGAAAAGGCATAAAACAAGTACTAACCTGGATTTAATATACAAACTGCCCTTATTTGCAAGTTTTTATATCCTTTCTACCTTACCATTCTTTTTAATTTCACTTCTTCCCTACTTAAAAAAAACCGCAGTTTTGAACGGCGGTTTTTCTCAAAAAAATCGCAGTTGTGAACGGTGGTTTTTCTCAAAAAAATCACAGTTTCAAACCGGTGATTTCATAACTGCGGTTCAAAACTACGGTTTTCTTAAGAAAAACTGCGGTTTTGAAATCACTTGTTTGAAACCACGGTTTTCTTGAGTAAAACCGCGGTTCACAACTGTAATTTTTTTCAAATACGGTAGAAACTAGAAAGGATAAAAAAATTTAACGAGAGGGCAGTTAAAAATAAAACTCTACTAACCTGCAATTTGTGACTAATCCCACGTTGCACTAGTCGATTACCGCAATGCTTACTACATTGACACTTCCGCCAGCACTCTTTTATAATTTTTCTTACTAGATGACCTTTGCAAGGTTCTCGAGCATCCTTATCTTTCCTAACCTGCAATGGACAGTCTTCGCAAAAAAATTGGCTGTGCTTTTGAGGATTGCGTGTCATGGATATGCATTCTTCTAAAAATTCCTCATTTAAAATTCCATCTGTTGTGTACGCATATCTTCCTCCAGTTGAACGAGTACAAATACAGATATCCTTCAAAGACAAACAATCTCTGGCACAGGTTGAACAACAATCTTCTTTCCCAATTTGAGCAAGAGATACATTAACTTGGGCCTTCCGCCCAACAAGACTTTCGTTGATATAGCAAAATGAAGGAGGGAAAACATCGTTGTAATGATTTATAATTGAAATCCTCACATTTTCTTCTCCTTTGGTTATATCAGTTGCATCCAGCAAGTAGGTGGTCTCAGAGGTTCTTGCTTGGTTCCATTTATTTTTAATTACGCTGACTGACTTTTCAGCACCCATCTCTAAGACTTTCTTTCTGTTTACAGTGCCAATAGAATTATCAGCTGGGCCACTTTCATTGTCATGGATGCTAGTGTACAAGCCATGAGTTGAAAGAGCAGCATCTTCAGGAAGAAGTAACACGCCATCAGTTATACCATTAGCTGAGTTATGAAAAGAGGTAGATGTTTCATTTTCAGGTGGAATCACTCTATGAACTCCATTCGCTGAGTCACATTTTCCAATGAACTCTTCTTCAGTATCTTTTCCATTCGAGATATCCTGTGCACCTGAGAAAGATTTCAATACGAAAAGTTCTTGAAACCTATCAGTAGCTCTGAGTTGTAGATGAGAAAACTGTACATACAGATTCCATCATTGAGAATATTAAGCATTGAATGACAGCATGTTATGTAAGGTCTTGAAACTGCAGCTGACAGTCACTACTGGATAATCAAGCATGAGATTATATGTACGTTATCTATTTGTAAGGATGGAAGCAGTCCCAAAATCATCCACCAAGTTTTGAGACCAGTATCATACATATCATTGGCTGAATCTGAAAATTAAGCAAGTCTTCCATAAAATAATGGCTCACAATCAATCTAGACTAATGAGTCTAAGAAGATTGGCTCACCAAAACGGTCCATGGTGTTTATCGTAATAAAGTGATGTTTATGTCAACACGATGGGCAAAAGTTTTTTGCAAGCACAACCATGATAGTGGATGTGCAGGGAAACGACCACTAACTTGTATATCGAAGACCATGAGAAAAAATTGGAAAGTTGATATGTTACTGAAAGATCCTAAAATCCACATGCACAAAGGGATCTTTCATGCTTTTGAGAAAGATAAGGTGAAAATGCAACAAATACATAAATAATACGAGAATGGCCAGATAAGTCTTCAACTACCAATATGTAGACTGATGAAACTTGATATCAATTGAATCCATTATTTTATTTTTCTATTTTTAATTTTATCACAAGTGACACAACATATGTCCTTATTGGTATATGTTAAATTTAAAGGAAACCTCAAATTTACAACGTCTCTTATATCATACCGTATCAATTCCCCCCAAGAAATTTCATGATTGCTAGTATCCACTATGTCCATAACACCACACATGCTCAGTTACAAATTTTATTCTCGACACTTGTAACTTATTATCCAAATGACTTGAGAGATCTATGAATACATGAATGATACGGGAGTGTTAAGTGGATAAAAGATCAGTATCCCAAAAAAAGAAAGTTTTTTAATAAGGTGATACACCTCAGACCAGTGTCGGCACTATTGAGTGGACAGCGGGGCAACTGTCCACAAAAAAAATTAGCAAGATAAAGTAGTTAGGTATAAAATTCTTAAATTTTAATAAAAAATATTATTTTCTTAGGTTTTGTACCCCAATCTAATTTAAATAGTATAAAATCACTAACTTTTGTAACCCCAATTCTGAACGTCCAACCCAAAATCAAGCCACCCAATTAGAAACTTAATCCAAAAAAGTAAATTTTAAAAATATAAAACAAAAAAACTTGAAAAAGCTTTTATCACTGGTAACTAACATTATTTTGACCTACAATTTTTTTCGTACACCCCCAAACTAAAATGTCCGGTTCCGCCACTGCCTCGGACTAATCTAGTTTGCCATTACTGAACAAAGCTTATGTTCTTGTATGAAGCAAATATACTTTATTTTAAGAGAATGTATGCAAAACTATTAAATAGTCAAGTTTCACAAACCCATAACATAATCAAACAGTGTGGAAAATGACAAGGATGCAGCACATATGCCATCTAACTGTTCGGTCTAATTCAAGCAGTTAGTGCCAGCAGATCTAGTGAGGCTTTAGGTAGTAATAAGCCGAGAAAATATGCCACTGAAACAAATAAATCAGAGTAACCATAGAGAAGTTATATCTCAGGAATGATTCCGGACTCAATTTTTGGTTCCTTCATAAACATACCTTGAGATAACCTCTCAGAAAGTGTATTGTCTTCTTCGCTGGGGTGGGATGGCACGAGTTCCTTATGTTGGTCTTTCAGACTCATTTGAGAAAGGTATAAAGTTTCATTTGTATCGCATGGCTGGTGTGCCTCTGATGCTTCTGCTATAGCTAAAGCCTTTGATGAAGTAGGACGTCTACCTCTGGGTCTCAGGCAACTCGGTGGTGAATCAGACTCTGATTCATCACTTGGGTTACTGTTACTAACGGCAAGCTTTGATGGCTCCATTGTATCCTGTAGCTGTTGAGGATCAGTGTTATTGAGTGCTGTGTCAGAATTTGTGTTTGCAAAATGGAGGAAAGTAGCACTGGTGGTAGCAATGTTTTCTTCCACTAAGGAAAAATCTTGATCTTGGTTTCCAGGTCGGGGTCTTTTCAAGGGTTGTTCGGGCTGGTGGTGTACCTGCTAACAAAAAAGACAGAAGCCAATAAGTTACAACATACTCCCTCCGTCCTCTATTACATGTCATTTAAGGTTAATCTGGTAGATTAAGGTGAAGTTAATGCTAGCGGTTGAACAAATTTAATGAATGAGTGGTTGATGTTTTTATAAAAAAATTCGTGCAAAAAGTAAAATCGTTAGATGATTACTGGTGGGGAATATATTTTTTATTGAATATGATAATGAAGTAATTAATGTTTGACATTTTAAGGTAGTTGTTGACATTAAATATGCATTGAAAATTGTTAAGTGACAAGTAAAAGTGGACAAAAAAATTCGGTTAAGTGACATGTAAAAGAGGACTGAGGGAGTAGGAAGAAATGAAATAAGTAATTGGAATTACAAAGTGTTGAAAGTTAAGTAACAGAAAAAATAGCGTTCATCAAAAATATTTGGTTTCCTTTTCTGCCAAGCCCCAAATACATTAAGCAAAAATGTGAAAATAAATAGGGCAATAGAAGAAAATAAGTAAATGATGTTATAATAGTTTAAACTGATTCCAAAGTACAATTTCAAATTACCTCCTCATCTTCAATCTCAAATATGGCATCAATTAAAGCTCTATAGTTTTCAGCCTCAATGTGTTCCCAATTTTTGTCATATAACTTCAAAAGGTTTTTCAATGCTGGCTTTACCATATCCTCACTTATTCCCAAATCCTTCATTGCACGAAATGCCTTGGCGACTTTCGGATTTGGTTTAGGTGCCATTATTGACAGTCGCCCTATCAAAGTATAATCCGAAATGAGACTGATATCAATAAATTTTGCAATGCAACGGTATATAAGCTCACAAAGCGCAGCACTTGGGTCCGATCAAAGCCTTAACAGCCAGCCTGAATGTGTAAGAAGAGGACATGATGTTAATTTAGAAGCCAGTTTTCGAAGCCACCAACCAACCCTACTTCTAATAACAACTAAATATTAGCAAAAACTCACAACAAACGCAGTGCAGATGATGAAACTTGCTAAACAAACTCATCATCATCACTACCAGAAAGCAAAATAACATGCAACAGTGAAATCAGCGGATGACCAGAACGGTTTCAGAAGCAACAAACATAGCAGAATAACAACGACCACCGACTGTACCAACCACAGATTGACCCCAAAAGTCTCAACATCTCCCTTCAGCAGTTTCCATTTCAAGTTTAGGACACGATCAAGGGGCACAGATGAAGACGAATTTCAGAGGAACAAGAAAAAAAACTACGAAATGGAGAGTGAGATATTGAAGTTTGGGAAGAAAGTCGCTCTCACCGGAAGGAGACGTCATCTGTGTTGGTAGGGCGACAAGGAGAGTGACAACCAAACCATGAGCTCAGCTCTTCCTCCAATGCGCTGAAAACAATAAGTGAAGCTATCTATTTATTTCTGCGCTAAATAAATACTAAAATGCCCGTAGAAAAACAACAAAATTGTATTTGGGGAGAGTTTGACCATTTTCGTTTTTCTCTTTTTCTCTTCACCTCCTCAACTTCTGTTCGGATGAGTTCAAGATATATTTTGAATTTTTAAAATATATATATATATATATATATATATATATATATATATATAAATAACAGTTCAAAATACCAAGTTCAATGTAGAAAAAAAGAAATATAAAATTTGACGCTGCCAGATGCAAGTCAATAAAAAATACAAAATTCTAAATGAAGAGTTGACTACTTCAAAAATAAAATCAACTTAAAATTTAAATTAATGAACTTGGATGACTATGCTTATACATAAGGATATTCTTGTTGAAATAAACTTAAAAATAGTTTTGCGTCATATCACGCCACATCGTAATTATGTTATGTCATCAAAAAATCTTTCACTCGTATTGAAAAAAAATTTAATTTAACTCTGCATGTAGAATCCAGTATGATAAATTTATTTTAAATTTAAATACTTAAATAACAAAGGACAAAACACCTTTAAAAGTCCGATCCAATTAATTTAAAAAATTTAATATACAATAGACGACACTTAAGTGTCGTAAAATGTTATTTAATAGACAACACTAATAGTGATAAAGAATCATAAAAAGTAATAGTATACTTCAGACGGCGTTTTGATAATCTAATAACTAACACCCCAAACAAAAATTATCCATGGCCCGTTTCGTGCGGATAAAACAGTGTTGTGTCAGAAAAAAATAAATTATGTTTCACAGTGAAACAAATAATTGTATGATTTTATGTTATGCACAAAACTCTCCGCAAACCTTTAATGAAAAAGCCCTACGTCAATGCCTAATGCCTGATAGCACCAAGCAGCTCATATCTTGTAGATTTCTTTTCTCAACTATATATTTTTCTTTATTCACGATCATTTCTACACCTATCCTTAATTTTTTATTCATAATATCATATTTTAAATTTTCGTTGTCGTAAGCAATGAAGATCATGATCATCTTCATTGTTTAGGACAACGAGAAACATACGTGTGCCTCTCCTTTCCCGTGTGATCCGTCTGCATGGCTTCCACGCCTTTAATTCTTCGTTGTTTGAAATAATAAAGATCATGCGAACAATTTTCGTGATTTAATACAACAAAGTTCTTCTTTTAGCCTATTTTCTTTATTCTAAGTAGCGAACTTCCCCAATATAAAAGACAGAATAAAAGATTTTCGCAGTTTAAGATAAGGAATAAAAATAAAAGATTTTTGCAGTTTGATAATCAGTGTTTCAAAAAACAAAGAATATAATTATCTGTTTTAAATAACTAAGATTATTAGTTTCATAATATTCTATTCTTAAATTTTGAACAGCAAAATCTAAAAGTAGGATATTATGAATAAAAAAACAAAGGTGGGGTAGAAATGATCGTAAACTAACAAAATGTATAGTTTTGGGGAATAAATCGATCTTGTAAGCGGATTTGGATGACTGCGCTTGTATAAGTATTTTTTTATTACATAAACACTCAGAGTCCAGGGCAGTGGTGGATTCAGGATTTTTTTTCGGAGGAGCAAAATTACATAATCAAAATTTTAATTGAATTTGGGAGGGGCGAATTAAAATTTTAGTTGAAATTAAGCATATAAATTTTATATATATATAATTTTTTTACATAGGCATAGGTATTTTTGATGGGATTCGGGGACCCAAAACAAAGCCACCCAAATACAAATAAAATCAACCATCTAACAACAGATATCCTGAACAGATTCCATCTTGGAAAAAGACTTCCTCTTCAAAATCTCTAACTGATCCGCCAATAGAAATTGCAATTTGAACCGCCTACATTTTTCTTATGGGAGCACTATAAGTGAAATGCAGTGCACCAAGATTCAATAGAATGAACAGCTCACCATTCCAACTTGGAAAGGATTGATGAGCCGCACATCCCTCTGCCTTAATAGAGACGCTCATACTCACTGCGGAACAACTCGAATCCAAAACTTCGAAGTTGTTAGACAACATCAAAAATCCCTAGGCCGACAACTTGTTGGTGTAGCGTGACTATCCCATTTGCTGTATTCCACTGTAAATTGACAGTGACACGGAACAACTTGTAAATGGCAGTTCGAATGGTACAAGTATTTGGTATATCACTGGCTCTCCAGCAATCTGTGGATTCACCATCTGATACTTCATCTTACAGAAAAACAAGCAAAAATATATTTCAACAATTATATCAACATCAACAATGTGAGCCTGCATAATCCTGTCTAAGCCTGCGCTTTGCGGCTCTGCAGCAATCAATGACATGTGAAGCTGTCTGAACGTAATAAGAATGAGGAATAGAAAAGAATCGTCAGAGTGGTCAGTCTCGACTTAAGAAGATCTCTTGCAGCAGGTGAGAACACAATCCTCCAGAAACTGGGTCAGCTGAGAAGTATATAGACTTGGTTGGTTGCGGTAATGGTCAACATGTGGGGTGGATATGAAGTTGCACGCCCTCACTTCATGCCCGCTTTTCCGCTGCTCTTCTATGAAGGATTCGACTGAGGCAGCAGGTATGACCCTGTCCGCAGAGCTGTAAATATATAGCTGCGGACAGCTTGGTTGTTTTGTAGTTAGAAGCCCCAACACATCTGAAAGCCTCCTGCATTTTCAAAAAAAATATATATATACATTATATTTCAAGGGTGTGCAAAGGGAAGAAAAGGTGTTCACATAATAACCAGATGATTACACTTAGATTGACTAGTAATAAAACAATCCGCACAGTAAATTTACTAAATGTACAATTTTAAGAGAGACTTTATTACTGCTTAGTGGTAACTGAATCCTTTCAATGTTGAAGAAAAAGTTGTGAAAAAAATAATATCAAATAATCTATCGACTGTACCTATTTACTTTCGGAAGGTTCAAAACCACTTCAAAGAATTTCTCTAGAACTGCCAGTAATGCTGCTTCCGTCAAAGCAGGTTGAGTTGTTTGTTCCTGAGGGCTAGTAATTCCACCTCTGGCACTATTTGTCATCGTAGATCCTTTTGTGGCAGCGCTTTGCTTTTTCAAAAAGGCAGCAGAGAAACCAGATGCCCAGACCTGAACAGTAGAAGAGAGATCTTTTTGAATCAGCAGCTATTCAAACCCTTAAATGAAATGTACATTTTTCTGACACCTTTTGCTCTTAATTTTTTTGAAATTGGATTGAAAAACATTACCAGATTCAAATAGGACACATTGTGCAATATACAAATAAATAGATATACAAACAAAAGGCCACATTTGTCATAAATAACTTAAGTTTCATTGACAGCACATAACAGATCTAAGATCAATAAATTTGGGTCATTAAACCACATAACCATATTCAATGACCACCAGATATACACGAAGCTATCTACAATTATTGGGCATCACCACCTGATAGGAGTAAATTTCCTCAAATAATTCAATTGGATACTTGTGTCACTGGTGCTCAAAATTGGAAATTAGCTAATTCAGGGCTATACTAGACTATAGAAACAGTACCATTACATACCTGTGGATCAGGAGCTGCAACGGGGGCAGAGTCCACAATGCAACCTCGAATCCTGCTCATTAGAGAAGGATCTTGCTTCTGAAACTTTTCCAAAATAACTCCATATCTGTATGAAGATTCAAGAACAATAGAGTTAAAGTAAACTGCCTCTTTTCACACAATTTTTTATTTTCTTGATCTGGGTACTTGTTACTCTAATCCTCATAAAGTCGGAGGCAGGAGAGAATGTATATGGGTGCATCAAAGGAAGAAAAGAAAAATAAGTTTGAACTTACGTAAGCCATCCCGTGTTGCTGAATGTGTGAAAAATCAGGCTCTTCTCATTCTCTTCCAACCAATCAGCTAAATGGTTAACTAGTGAGTCAACTTGCTGTTCAGCCTTACCGCCAACTTGGTAACTGAGAATTTCTGACATGGGAAATGTGAAAGTTATAACATGGAAGCCCCTTGATGTATACCAATCTGCATATCTTCGCATATGCTTCTGCTTTGCTCCCAGCCAACCAAGCAAAACCACCACTGTCTTGGTTTTGGCTGATGAACAATCAGGATTTGCAAAAGCATCACAAGCACTTGGCTCAGGCAAATGCCATCTGTATGAGACATCTGAAGAGTAGGCCGGCAGAGTAAGTTTATACAAAGTTGGCTGGGCTTTTGCCAGATCGGCTGACTGATACAAGCTGATGAGAAAAGGTGAAGATGCAACAGAAGAAGCCAGGTTCTGATGAGTACCCGGACCCAAACTGATAAACTGGTTGTTTGTAACCCTAGGCAAAGGAACTCGGATTCTATTCACAAAAGACAGGTCTGACAGCTTAGAAAGAGATATTTGAGATACCCAAGACGAATTTGATTTCTGCAAGCAATCACAGCTCTTTAAACTTGGCCGCTGCAAAGAAGACGAAGTTTCTAAAGTGCATGATGGTGTGAACTTTGTAGGAAGATCAACAGAAACCGATGCTATAGCAGCAGCAGCCGCAGCTACAAGTGGTCGTTGGATTCCTCCCAAGGTGCCCATTCTATACTCTATTAATTCAATAAATTAAGAACCAAGCACCGTTTATCCTTGAGTATTATCCGCAAGGGACAACCCTCTGGCAGTAAACCAAATTCAGTACCACACCACCTGCGACGAAAGAAATCAGACCTTGGATGGCACAAAAAAACAAACATCAACAACCATGTAAAAACTGTTGCAATACTAAGTCACCGAACTAAGTACTAACCTGCGCTTCTAGATTCACGAGAAGTTGGGCTGCCAAGAGATTGGCAGCCCGAGGATGAGAGTAACAAGGGAATCCCTCAGCCGAGTAAAAGTTTCCTTGCCAATAGGATGTGAAATTTCTCCTCCCCCTGCCAAAAACAAAGAAAAAAAAGCCAATGAACTTCGTCCCCCAGGATTGTTCTGACATTGAAACGGTAAGGACGAAGTGATGAGGGTTTCACAATGTGACATGAAAAATTATAAACAGAGAAGAGATTCCCATTGATTAAATTTTCATGGTTTCATTGCGAAGGAGCAATAATATTGAAGGTGGAAAGGCAAAGGCTTCCATGACAAAACCGCTCCAGAATAGCATCAATCAATATAAAACTGAAAGCAAGCCTCTCAGCCGCTGATCAAATCAATCAGAACATAACCGACCTAACCAAACAAGAAACAAGGATCCTAAAAGAAAACTGCAACAACATCGCGCAGAAGAAAACAAAACACAATTAACAAAACCGAACCCGAATTGGCGGTAGAATAAGAGACGAGAAGAAAAGTTGAGGAGATAAGAGGGATGGGATTTGATTACCTTGAAAAGGGTCTGCGCTGGTGGATTGGATGAAGGAGGAGCGAGAACAATGATGGTGAAGGAAGGAAGGTTGGTGGTATGGTATGATGTATGTAGCTGAGTTTCTCCTGGAATAATGGAACGGGATCGGATTTGTGGCAAAAGAAACAACCTCAAGGAAAGAGAATCACGCAAGATTCACGCGACTCCCCTCTCTTCTCTTTTGTCTACAATTCTTTCTCTCTCTTCTCTTCTCCTCTTCTATTGGTTCTCTCTATACCCTCGCCTCCATGTCCAGAAACACTATTTATTCCTATAATTTTATACAAAATAAATATCCGTCGCATATCCTATAGAATGTTTTTTTTTATCTAAAACGGGTAAAGGTACCGTTGATTCAATGGTTCGGTTTGAGAAAAATTAAAAATCGAATCAAATTATTAGTCATTTTTTTAAAATATGAAATTGTAATAAAACCACTAATATTTCAAACCGGACCGAAACGACCCGTTTCAAATCGAATAATTTTTTTAAATTTGAAATCGAACTAAACCACTAACATTTCAAACCGAACCGAACCGACCGATTTCAAACCGAACCAAACTGTGTTTGCAGTATGCTTTGGATTCAAAAAGTCTATTATTTAGATGTGTAGATAGTATGTGGTTTTTTTTAATTCTAACTAATAATGGTGAAAGATCGCAGGAAACCATATTTTTTAAGAAAAGCATATAACTCTTGAAAGTTGAACTACACATTATGTAAATATTTGATTATTGGTAAACTAAATTTATTTTTACAAAGGTTATGAAGAATCATAAAAATATAAAAAATTGTATCTCCGTATATTACTTTTAGTTTGTTTACAAAGTTTAAAAATGTATATGGGATAATATACATTTAGGGTGTGTTTGGTTTAGTGGAAATTTGGTGGAAAATGGAATGAATCATTTGTTTGGTTTGGAGAAATTTAGGGATGGAAAAACTAAATGAAAGTTATATGAAAAATAGGAATTTCTTCATATACTACTTTTATTATCTGAAATGATCTTAAATAAATATTAAAATTACATTCAGATGAATAATATGTTTTATAAAACGGTTATATGCATCGGTTATCTAATTTGAATTTCTTTCAAAATTCCAAATTAATGATCTTAAGCATACTACCTTAAACTTCTAGATAGCATGCTTGGGTAGCTTGTATACTTGTTTGGCAGCTTTGGATTAGACCGATTAGAGTCCTATATATATATATTTTTTTATAAAATATATTTTTATATTTTTCATTAAAGATGAGATACTTTGATATATATTAGGGATAAAACTCAAAAGGGGCCCTGAACTACCACCGCTTACCCAATTGCGGTCAGAACTACCATGATTTCCAAAAAGGGTGTAATAAAAAAAATCGGACTGATTTTTTAAATTAAAATTTGTCATTACATTTCTGACCTAATATTATTACAAGACTTAGATTTGTGTGCGAAAATTATGTCGTTTGGGTATCAAAATAAATTATATCATTTTACGCACATAAAGAAAACGATGTCTTTTGATAATCAAATAAATTAATTTTTGCACACAAATTTAAGTCTTGTAGTAATATTAGGTTTGGAATGTAATGGTAAATTTTAATTTAAAAAATCAGTCCGATTTTTTTTATTACACCCTTTTTGGAAATCATGGTAGTTCTGACCGCAATTGGGTAAGCGTTGATAGTTCAGGGCCCCTTTTGAGGTTTTTCCCTATATATTATACAAGGGATGAGATGAATAAAAGTTTTATTGTGATTTTTGAATGATAGAAAATTCATAATTTTACGAATCAGCCCCATTAACAAAACGAAATTCCCAATTAAAGAGGAAAATAAAAATGTTTGTGGTGGAGTCGGTGATTGGGTTTCTAGAAAAAAAGCAATATATAATTGACTTTGCAGAATCTTATTAGGGAATATACCTACGCGGCACCGCCTGGCAGTGGTTGGTTAGATTAAAGAAAGATGGTCAGATTTCTCATTCGCCCACCTTTCACGTGTACGTAAATCACATTAAAGTTGGTAGTTCCTGAGATGACGGTTTGATGTCTTTGATGATGTGTTTGCACTTTTTTAATGTACCGAACATCTCAACCTCAAAAACAACAAAAGTGACACGTGTGGTTATGTTGATGTACATGTGTCCATATCCTGATGGTCACGCATTCTTATCTAACAACGACACGTGTCCAGAACTAGCACACTTCTCCAATTACAACGCGGGTTCCAAGCCACGCGTCCATACTACATTGACCCAACCAAATTAGTACAAGAACAGTATACCACTAATAAATAAGATGTTATCCTAGTGGTTATGAGGTTGTCTAACTTGTTAAGAGTCTTGATTTTAATTTTGTTGATATGGCTTTATGTTTAGATATGATGAATGTGTGTGAGGTGATCCTCAACGAGTATGGACTTCACTATTAAGGTGGAGGGGTGACCGGTCCTTGATCACACAAAAAAATTAGGGGAAAAACTCAAAAGGGGCTCTGAACTATCGTCCCTTACCCAATTGCGGTCAGAACTACCACGATTTCTAAAAAGAGTGCGATGAAAAAAAAATTGAACTGATTTTCTAAAATAAAATTCACCATTACTTTCCAAAACTAATATTATTATAAGGCTTAGATTTGTGTGTGAAAATTACGTTGTTTGGTTATCAAAAAACGTCATTTTCTTTATGCACTTAAAATGATATTATTTATTTTAATAACCAAACGATATAATTTTCACATACAAATTTAAGTCTTGTAATAATATTAGTTTTGGAATGTAATGATGAATTTTATTTTAGAAAATCAGTTTAATTTTTTTTTCATCGCACCCTTTTTGGAAATCGTGGTAGTTCTGACCGCAATTGGGTAAACGGTGGTAGTTCAGGGCCCCTTTTGGGTTTTATCCCAAAAAATTATATACCCTCCATTTTGAATTATTTAATATTCTTATTTATAAATATTGATTTTATTCATTATTTTTTATTTGAAATATTTATAAACATTATAATCATGAATTTCATTATGTTTATATCAAATCTATATTGATGATATATTTTTATCATAATTTTTAATAGGGATGAAATCCAAAAGGGGCCTGAACTATCACCACTTGTCTAATTGTTGTCCGAACTATCACGATTTTCAAAAAGGGTGCAATAAAAAAAATTTAGACTAATTTTCCAAAATAAAATTTGTCAGTATATTCATAAACTAATATTATTATAAGACTTAGATTTGTGTACGAAAAATACGTCATTTGGTTATCTAAATAAATAATATTGTTTTGCGCACATAAAGAAAATATTCTTTTCATACTCAATCATTAATAATTCTTAATAAATTTAATAAGATCAATTATATTTAAGTATTCAAACAAACTGATCTTAAACATCATCAAAAATCATTTCAATTTTCCTCCATCGCACCCTGTTTAAAAATCATGGTAGTTCAGACCGCAATTGGATAAACGGTGATAGTTCAGACCGCAAAGGACCTAACTGTGTCCTCGGGGGAAACAGAAAACAGAAAAAAAATACTCTGACTTCTCTCTAGAAATTTTACTCAGCCGGCGGGGAAGGAGGAGGGTGGGGGCAAGCCCTCCTCCTCTTACATTCTACTGTTCCAATCCCAAGACTCCAAGCCTCCAGCCTCCCCACTCAGGCCCCTTACCTCGCGTCCAAGCAAAAGTTGCTCCTCCGCCTTACTCGCTCATCCGCCTCTGTGCGCGGAGGTCTGAAACCCCGTCCGTAGGGTGTTTTGGCTGCCCACGTGCTTGGTGCAGTCGAGTCTTACGTGGTCTCGACGAATTTAGGGCCTCGCCTCTATAGCGCCTCACAACGCCTTCCCTTCGAAGACCTGCTTTACCTCACCTCTATTGTTGCCACCAGCAAAGCACTTGGGATGACCAGTAATAACCTTCAGGCACTAGATCGAGTCATCCCGCCCCTAGTCACTGGCCTCAGGACCTCGGTACTCGCTAGGCGAGACCTCAACGTCCGTTCTACTCGTAGTTCCCTTGTCTTTGCCATATCCCGACACCCCAACCTTCATCGCTTGGCCGCCTCAGGAGTCCGAACACCTTGACCGTTGTAAAGCCCATAAGTTGGCCCTCACGACTCAAACTCCTTGATTTTGTCGGCACTCTTCTCCTCCGCCATAGGTGGTCGCATTCAATCACACGGTGCGGGTCTCCTCAGGACGATCAGGCCATGCCAGATCCCGAAATCCAGCCTAGCCATGCCCAGCGTTGTGCCTCATCCAGATCTCGCCGCCTCATGGTTCAGTCTGACATTAGATCCGTCCTCGAAGCTCAAAGCTTGCCTATCTTTGCTCTAGATGCCTACAGATTGACATATGTAGGCCGGTTTTGAGCTTTTGAAGACCGCCTATTATGACTCCCCGTTCGGGTCACCGCGTCCCTGTCGCTGCTCTTCGTCCTGGTGGACTACAGAGAAATGCTATGGTCGATTCGAGATGTGAAGCCCACCCTCACACCATCTCCTCTTCAGCCGGTCACCTCATTTCGGATGCCTCAAGCACAACACCATCTACAACTGATTCTGGGCTCGTCTACAAATGTCTTAGCCTCGAGCACAACACCTATCTCCAGCTTTCCCTCATGACTGTGCCAGCAATTCTCCAGGCCCATGGCCTTGAGGCAGTGCTAGGTCAGTCCAAGCCCAGTAGTGAGTTAGTCTAGCCAGCAGCCCAATCTTTAGGCTCTTGAGTCACCACCATGTAGGCTCCCTGAGCTTCCTCGCCAATAGGTCCATTTGGTTCACCTATAAAATAAATTATTTTATATAAGTGTTCGCAACTGATCCAAACTATATATATATATATAAAATTTAGATAATTTATTGATAGGTGATCCAAATGGATCTATTGGCGAGAAAACCTACATTAATAAGATGACTCAGGGAGCCTACATGGTGGGTGACTCAGGGAGCCTAAAGATCGGGCTGCTGGCCGGACTAACTCACTACAGGGCTGGGATTGGCCTAACACTGCCTCAAGGCCATGGGCTGGAGAATTACTGGCATAGTGATGTGGGAAAGCTGCAGACGGGTGATGTGCTCGAGGCTAAGAAAATTGTAGACGAGACTAGAACCAACTGTAGATGGCGTTGCGCTCGAGGCATCCGAAACGAGGCGACCGGCTGATGAAGAGATGATGTGAGGGTGGGCTTCATGATCTCGGATTGATTAGGGCATTTCTCTATAGTCCGCCAGGGCATAGAGCAACCACAGGGAAGCGGTGACCCGAACTGGGGACTCGTAGCAGGCGGTCTTCAAGAGCTCGAAACCGGCCTACACATGTCAATCTATAGGGATTTAAAGCGGAGATAGGCAAGCTTTGGAGCCTCGAGGCCAGATCTGGTGTCGGATTGAAACATGAGGCGGCGAGATCTGGACGTGGCGAAATGCTGGGCATGACCTGGCTGGATTTCGGGATCTGGTGTGGCCTGATCGCCCTGAGGAGACCTCGCACCGTGTGATTGAATGCAGCCACCTATGGTGGAGGAGAAGAGTGCCGACGGAATTAAGGAGTTTTTCCGGCGATCAGGGTGTTCGAACTCCTGAGGCGGCCAAGCGATGAAGGTTGGGGAGTCAGGATCTAGCAAAGGCAGGGGAGCCGCGGGTAGATCGGAGTTGAGGTGTCCCGTAGCGATTAGCGAGGTCGTCAGGTCGCCGACTGTGGGCGGGATGACCCGATCTAGTGGCTGAAGGTTACTAACGGGTCATCCCAGGTGCTTTGCTGGTGATAGCGGTAGAGGCAGGGTGAAGTAGATTTCTGAAGGGAAGGCGTCGTGAGGCGCTACAGATGCGAGACCCTAATATTTAATATAGAAAATCAATAATTTTTAAACATTATTTGACCATGCTTTCCTTAAGTAAGCGTGGTAATAGGTTCTGACCAGTAAGGTTACTGTTTTGGTGAGAACGTATCACCAAGCTTTTTATGGAAATCGTGGTAATAAATTCATATTGTCATTTTGGAAAGAACCTAATACCACGACTTTCTTTAAAAAGTGTGGTAATAAGACTTGATGATTTCAAATCACATCGTCAGTGACGATAAACTTCTAAAATATCTGTATGAATATATCATCACACTTCCTTAGTATCTTCAGAGTTACCAAAAAGAAAACTTTGCCACCACATGTGATGTTGTTCGGGTCATATGGGGATAAAATTTCTCTTCATATGATCCCAAAAAATATCATTTGTTTTGTCAAAACTTATAAATTAATATATTACTATATAAGACTAATATTTAATTAAAAAATGATTTTTTTTAAACCTTTTGTCATGCTTTCCTTAAGTAAGCGTGGTAATAAGTTCAAACCAAAACAGCAGTCATTCCAGTGGGAACCTATTACCATGCTTTTCATAGTAAGTGTGATAAAATATTAAAGCGTTGTAAATGAAAATTAAGATATTAAAAAACTCAAATTTTTCAGTACTTTATCCTTATATTATTAGAGCAATTATTTTTCACTTTATTTTAAGCAATTACTTATGATCATACTACATCATCAGATGAGCAGCAACTTCAAAGTAGTAGTCTACATTAATGACAGTTGTGGATGTAAGAGTAGCTTACTAGGTCAGATGATCCCACTCAAATTTTTTTTACAATTACATGTATTTTTAGGTTACGAAGTTAAAAAAAATTATAATTAATACTCTTAAAATTAAAATGACCCTTCTAAAATTGAAATATACGTTATATATACATATATTATATAATTATTTAATAATTGACTCATCTTAATAATTTTTCATGATCTGTCTCTGATTCATAAGATAAACATATAATAAGTAACTTATGCATAACTATACTTATTCGATAGATATCAATATTCATTGGATGCATAACAAAATTCATCGGTTGGACGCTTATATGCATTAGATGGAAAATTTCATCCATTAATTGGAAAAGTATATTCATTACATCGGAAGAATTGTGATCTGCAATATTCAGAGTTTGCTCATTCTTCTTATCTCACAAAATATTCATATTTATTGTTGTTTTTGGATTTTTTTTGTCAATTTAACTTTTTTTCATTTTATTGTTTAGTTTATACACATTTATATTCAACATATGAAATGATATATTCACACTATAAACTAGTATATTCATTAGATTATAAGCTCTATTCATTTTATGCAATGTGCATGTGTATTGGAGTGATTCTTGGGTGGACTGTGTCACCAATTGAGAGTCGCCACGTGACACGTTGAAAAGTCAAAAGTATACGTGACGATTTATTATTGGTTTGAAATTTTTTTTTACTTTTCAACACACCACGTGACGATTCTTCATTGATTGTGTCCATCGCTACGTGGTGTATATAATCGACCCAAAAATTTCTCTGTGTATTGACGGTGGTAGTAGGAATTCATAATATCAAGCTAGTCATACTAATTTAATTGATTTTTTTTATCCATTTCAGTATCCAGCAATTTTGTCCGAAATTTTCGATCTCTGTAATTGAGAATGTCAACGGATGAATACTGCTTATAAAATTCAAAGTCAACTCCCGCTCAAAGTTTCACGCGTGAACAGGTAACACAAAAAATAATAAACAAATTCTCATTTTGTACACCAGCCGCCGTCTTTGTTGAACTTGGAAAAAAAATCACACAGCACAGGATTCATGGCTTTCCAAACGAACGCTCTCACCGGCGCTGCTCCGGCTGACAACAAGTACGACGTGTTCATCAGCTTCAGAGGCGAGGATACCCGCAACAACTTCACCGACCATCTCTTCGCTGCACTGGACAGTAAGCGTTTGATCGTTTTCAAAGACGACAAGCGTCTGGAGAAAGGAAGGCCGATCGGGAAAGAGCTTGTGGATGCCATCAGAGCTTCCACGGCCGCCGTAGTTGTGTTCTCGAGAAGGTACGCGGATTCGAGCTGGTGCTTGGATGAGCTGGCGGAGATTGTGAGGTGTAAGGAGGCGTGCGGGCAGAGAGTGGTCCCGGTGTTTTGTGGGGTGGAGATGGATGATGTGAGGGATCAGAAAGGAGAGTTCGGAGACGCGTTTGAGAGGCACGAGACGGTTTTCAGTGGAGAGGTTGGGAGGGTGGTCCAGTGGAGAGACGCTTTGAGTGAAGTTGCCAGAATGGATGGATGGAGATTGGGTGGCAGGTAAACTAATTTTTACACTCATTTCATTTTCTGGTTTAGAGTTCTTGGATTGAAAATCCCATACTCTGTCTGTAGGAATGAGTCGGAAGTTGTTGAGGAGATAGCTGAAGAGTTGTGCAAGAAACTGCATCATCATCATCAGCAGACAGTGCCTGATTATGTAAAAGGTTTAGTTGGGATGGAGTCTCGTCTCGAGGAGCTCGTCTCCTGTCTTTGTCTGGAGCTGGATGATGTCCGGTTGGTGGGGATTTGTGGGATGGGCGGCATAGGCAAGACAACCATTGCTAGAGCCATTTTCCAGAAACTGGCATTTCAGTTCGAAGGAAGCAGTTTCCTTTCTGATGTTAGGGAAGCCGTTGAAAAGCACGGGGTTGAGAAGTTACAGCAACAGCTTCTTTGGGAGATTGCTGGGGACACAAGTAAGATATGGGATGGCCATAGAGGAGCTTTTTTTATAAGGAACAGGCTTCGGCGCAAAAGGGTTCTGATTGTTATTGACAATGTGGACAAGCTGCAGATACTGAGACTGTTGGCTGGAAAGCGCGACTGGTTCGGTCAGGGGAGCAGGATACTTGTAACGAGCAGAGATAAGCATCTGCTGGTTACATACGGAGTGGATCAGATTTATGACTCCAAAACACTGAATGAAGATGAAGGTGTGATGCTTCTCAGTCACAAGGCCTTTAAGCAAAACCATCCTGCAAAAGGTTTTGAGCAGTTGTCGAAGAAGGTTGTTGCTTATGCCAATGGCCTGCCTTTGGCTCTCGAAATTTTAGGCTCATTCCTCCACAAAAAAGATGCGCGCGAATGGGAAAAGGCTGCCAAAACACTTGAGGAACCTCTGAATGCAAGGGAGGGGGGAAGCTTATCATTCCAAAAGTCGCCCCAAGAAAAGATTTTCAGAATCTTGAAGCTGAGTTATGATGGTTTGGACGTGACAGAACAGCAGATGTTCTTGGATATAGCATGTTACTTCACCTTACATGATGTAAATGAAGTCAGCCAGATATTCGAATCCTGCGACTTTTACCCAGGGATAGGACTGAATGTTCTTGCAGAGAAGTGCCTTATTACCATATTATCTGGCAGATTGTACATGCATGATTTGTTAAATGAAATGGGTAGGACTCTTGTTTACCAGGAGTGCCCGGAAGAGCCCGGAAAGCGAAGCAGGTTGTGGAGTTACAATGACATTCAACAGATTCTTGCCGACTCCACAGTAAGAGGCTATGTAGAAGTTTTTCTGACTCATTATGCTTCCGAAAGCTGTACCTTTCTATTTACACCGCCGTTATTTTCAGGGAACGGAGGCTGTAGAAGTCATCATATTGAGCTCATATGAGAAGAGAAAAATTTTGATGGGTGAAAATGCCTTTTCACGGATGACTAATCTGAGAATTCTCGAGATCGATGTTCCAGATCACGCCGATACGACGCCTATACTCCTCTCCAGTAAGTTACGGATTCTGAAATGGAGCGATTACCCAATGAAAGCATGGCCTCAAGATTTTTGTCCCTCAAAACTTTTTTCTCTTACTTTGTGTTCTAGCCGAATTCAAGAGCTATCTCATGCAGTACTGGTAAGACTCACAAGCCAATATTAGTAAATCCAAATGTATAAGGTCCCATGTTGTTAACTAACTTTTTTTTCTTTCTCGCAGCATTCAGAGAGTTTGAAGTTGATTGATCTGAGTCATTCGATAAACTTGAAGACGATTCCTGATTTCAGCGGCATTCCAAATCTTGAAAAGCTCATTCTTGATGGTTGCAAGAATTTAGTTTCTATCCACCCCTCCATCGGGGATCTCAAGAAGCTCGTTGTGTTGAGCCTGAGAAACTGTAGCAGCCTTTGCAGTTTACCTTGCAGCGTTACTGAGGTGAGAACCCTTAGAGTTCTTTCCATAGCTGGGTGCTCTAAGCTGAATCAGCTGCCTGAAAATGTGGAGAGCTTAGAATGCTTGGAGGAGCTCGATATACGAGGGACTGCTATACGAAAGGCACCTAGTTCCATTGTGCAGTTGACGAACCTTAAGAATTTATGGTTGAGTGGGCTTAGAGGAGAGCAGCCTAGCTTTTGGAGTTCAATAATAAGTTGCGTGCTGCCAGGAATAGGTTCGCATTCTGTTGGGTTTTCTTTACCTTCGTCTTTTGCAGGTTTGCAATCACTAATGCAGTTAGACTTGAGTGATTGCAACTTAATGGAAGGAGCCATTCCCAGTGACATTGGTTGCTTATCTGCACTCAAGAGGTTGAATCTGAGCAGGAATAATTTCGTGAGCCTACCAGAAAGTATAGTGAGACTTTCACATCTCGAAAGCCTTAATTTGGACTACTGTGAGAGGTTAGAAGTGCTGCCTGCACTTCCATTAAGCATCCAGAAGTTGGATGCCCACAATTGCTCCTCCCTGACAACAATATCAGCCCCGAGCGGTTTAAGTATTTCCAAGCACCAGAACTTCATATTTACCAACTGTTTGAAATTAAACGGCAACAAAGGCCATGACAATGTGGCATTCGTATTGTTGAAAGGTCATCTTCTGTTAGTAGGAAGGATCACAATCCAACATTTCCTGACTCACTGTTCAAAATTAGTCACTTCTCTGAGTGGCAACATGCCGTCTCTTGCAGTTGTTCAGCAACAGGTTCAGCGAGAAATTCAGGTCATACCTTATGAATCTTTTCTCATGGATATGCTTTTAAGTTACTATGACCTTACCTTCAAAGTAATAAACTTGGTCTGTTTTAATTCCACAGGCTTTTCCACAAATTCCATCGGATATTCCAAGATTGGTCGTTCAGCTGTCAAAGTGTGAAATTCCAGACTGGTTCACATATCAAACGAGGGAGTCCTCTGTTGAGATTCAGCTTCCAAAATATTGGTACAGCGACGCCACATTCATGGGGGTTGCATTTTGTGCTGAGTTTGAAGTCCAAAAAGTCTCCAACAACTCTGATCCTCTGTCGAAGAAGACGCACATGTTTGGAGTCAGCTTGCAGCACGAAAGCGGGAACTCCAGGTACATCATTGATGGATTGTATCAAACCTTCAGCGTGGATACATTGGCTGCTTCAGATCATTTGTGGCTCTTATATATCCCATTCAATGAGTTCTTTTATAAGGAAACTTGGCCGTCGGTGGTTGCTACATTCACCATCCAAGGACCCTATTTTAAGTTCAGGAAGACGGGTGCGCGCCTGGTCTATCTGGAGGATGCGCTGCAGCTTGACCCCATGATGGCTCCAGACGCTTTGGCCTCCTATTCCATGCTGCTCACCGTGTACCGCCAACTCTTGATTCCTATAGCGATGGAGGGCATGGGGAAGTTAGGCAGCATTTTTTTCAATTTTCTTCAACGCAATCCTCAAATTATTAGTCTGATGGACCAGCAAAACAGCGGGGCGGAATCCAGCTCAAAAGTCCATCAATCTGTGTTAGAGGCAGGTGAGAGCAGCGAAAGCTGCAGGGAGTCTGAGGAAGGGCCGAGGTACATACCTATAAGGGATCATCGTGACCCAGTTCCCATAGTGATGAAGTTAATGCAAGCCCCTTATTAGGGCATCCCCATCAAAACAAATCAAAAAGAAGGTTTGTGTCAGCTATAAATTTTTTTTTACAAATCTATACCCATGTTGAAACAAATCTCTCAAACTTCTATTCATGGGACCCACATGTCATATTATACCTTTTTCTACCTTCTCATATTATATTAATTAAAATTTTTCTAAATGTATTAAATATTTGATTGTTTATACTTATTAATTCATATTATTTTTTGACACATATATGATAAAAAATTTAAATAATAAAATTTTTCGTCAAACCATATTAATAATAATGTATTAAACCTAACATTAAATTTAATATATTTCAAGATTACAACAAATAAAATAACACTTAATAATATGAAACGTGATTAAAGATCGCGTTGATCTTTACGTTTGGAAGCACGAAACGTGATTAAAGATCAACAAAGTTTTTTCACGAACCGCTTCGTGCCGACGAAGCTGCTTCGTGTCAGAAGACCACAAACCACCTTCCACATCAGCATAAACCGCTTCGTACTCTGACACGAAGCGTTTCAAAAAGCTTCAATGGGGATGCCCTTAGCAACCTTTGTTACATTCCCGTGCCTTAATACATGTTGTTTAAAATTAAATTGAGTAAATTAAGATGAAGTTAATACTGGCAGTTGGATAAATTTAATAAATAGATAGTTAATATTTTTTTGAAAAAGTTCATGCAAAAAGTAAAATTGATAGATAATTATTAGTGAGGAATGCATTTTTATTGATTATGATAATAAAGTGATTAATGTTTGATATTTTAAGATAGTTGTTGATATCAAACACGCATTGAAAATTGTTAAGTGACAAGTAAAATTGGATCAAAAAATTCAGTTAAGTGACATGTAAAAGAGGACAGAGAGAGTATATCATTGCCACTGATAACGACAGCAATTTCTTTTTCTTCGAAAAAAACAATGTTAAAGATAATGATTTACCTCATTACTTATACCAACCGCTTACTACAACAATTTTTAAAAAAAGTAGGACAAAATGGAAAACTGATCAGGAGGGAGGGCAATATTACTACTATAAATATAGTTCGTGATCCATTGGCGTTTGGTTTTTAATTAAATTAATCCCAAAACACGTGCATTATAGACATTTATAATCGATTTTTTCATGAATCCCATAACAAATATAAAGAAAATTAGAATTTTTTAGTTTGAAATTTAGCAATATGGAGGAATAATAAAGTCAATCACATAACAATCTAAATTTTAAATTTGTAAATCCCATAACAAACTAAATTGTAAATGAGAGCAACTATCAACTTGGTCTGTATAATAAAAAAGGGTAGATAATGATCGAAGAAAATTGACTAGACATTGTATGGTACCGAATGAAAGAACTAGCTCGCTGCGTAATTCGAATTTTTTTAATTTTTTTGTCCACTTTTATTTGTCAATTAATAATTTTCAATACATATTTAATATCAACAATTACCTTAAAATGTCAAACATTAATCACTTTATTATCATAAATAAATAAAAATGCATTTCTCACCAATAATCATCTACTAATTTTATTTTATTTTTTTAAAAAAAATATTAAGCATCTACTTATTAAATTTATCCAACCGCTAGCATTAATTTCACCTTAATTTATTCAAATAAATCTTAAACGACATGTATTAGAGACGGAGGAACTATGTAACAAAGGTTGCTAATAATGGACATGTAAATGATAAATTTTCTATTAGCTACATCAGAAAGCACAAGTGAGGAGGCATGGACCTGGTTGTTGTCAGTCAATCATCAACTTTCACTAGGGGAATTGGGTCACGATGATCCCTTATAGGTATGTACCTCGGCCCTTCCTCAGACTCTCTGCTGCTTCCGCTGCTCTCACCTGCCTCTAACACAGATTGATGGACTTTTGAGCTGGACTCTGCCCCGCTGTTTTGTTGGTCCAACAGACTAATAATTTGAGGATTGCGTTGAAGAAAATTGAAAAAAATGCTGCCCAACTTCCCCATGCCCTCCATGGCTATAGGAATCAAGAGTTGGCGGTACACGGTGAGTGGCATGGAATAGGAGGCCAAAGCGTCTGGAGCCATCATGGGGTCAAGCTGCAGCGCATCTTCCAGATAGACCAGGCGCGCACCTGTCTTCTTGAACTTAAAATAGGGTCCTTGGATGGAGAATGTAGCAACCACAGACGGCCAAGTTCGCTTATAAAAGAACTCATTGAATGGGATATATAAGAGCCATAAATGATCTGAAGCAGCCAATTTATCCACGCTGAAGGTGCGATACAATCCATCAATGATGTACCTGGAGTTCCCGCTTTCGTGCTGCAAGCTGACTCCAAACATGTGCGTCTTCTTCGACAGAGGATCAGAGTTGTTGGAGACTTTTTGGACTTCAAACTCAGCACAAAATGCCACCCCCATGAATGTGGCGTCGCTGTACCAATATTTTGGAAGCTGAATCTCAACGGAGGACTCCCTCGTTTGATATGCGAACCAGTCTGGAATTTCACACTTCGACAGCTGAACGACCAATCTTGGAATATCCGATGGAATTTGTGGAAAAGCCTGTGGAATGAAAACAGACCAAGTTTATTACTTTGAAGGGAGCGTTACAGTAACTTACAAGCATATCCATGAGAAAAGATTCATAAGGTATGACCTCAATTTCTCGCTGAAGCTGTTGCTGAAGAACTGCAAGAGACGGCATGTTGCCAATCAGAGAAGTGACTAATTTTGAACAGTGAGTCAGGAAATGTTGGATTGTGATCCTTCCTACTAACTGAAGATGACCTTTCAACAATACGAATGCCACATTGTCATGGCCTTTGTTGCCGTTTAATTTCAAACAGTTGGTAAATATGAAGTTCTGGTGCTTGGAAATACTCAAACCGGTCGGGGCTGATATTGTTGTCAGGGAGGAGCAATTGTGGGCATCCAACTTCTGGATGCTTAATGGAAGTGCAGGCAGCACTTCTAACCTCTCACAGTAGTCCAAATTAAGGCTTTCGAGATGTGATAGTCTGACTATGCTTTCGGGTAGGCTCACGAAATTATTCCTGCTCAGATTCAACCTCTTGAGTGCAGATAAGCAACCAATGTCACTGGGAATGGCTCCTTCCATTAAGTTGCAATCACTCACGTCTAACTGCATTAGTGATTGCAAACCTGCAAAAGACGAAGGTAAAGAAAACCCAACAGAATGCGAACCTATTCCTGGCAGCACACAACTTATTATTGAACTCCAAAAGCTAGGTTGCTCTCCTCTAAGCCCACTCAACCATAAATTCTTAAGGTTCTTCAACTGCACAATGGAACTAGGTGCCTTTCGTACAGCAGTCCCTCGTATATCGAGCTCCTCCAAGCATTCTAAGCTCCCCACATTTTCAGGCAGCTGATTCAGCTTAGAGCACCCAGCTATGGAAAGAACTCTAAGGGTTCTCACCTCAGCAACGCTGCAAGGTAAACTGCAAAGGCTGCTACAGTCTCCTAGGCTCAACACAACGAGCTTCTTGAGATCCCCGATGGAGGGGTGGATAGAAACTAAATTCTTGCAACCATCAAGAATGAGCTTTTCAAGATTCGGAATGCCGCTGAAATCAGGAATCGTCTTCAAGTTTGTTGAATGACTCAGATCAATCAACTTCAACCTGTCTGAATGCTGCGAGAAAGGAAAGAAAAAAAGTTAGTTAACAACATGGGACCTGATACATTCGGATTTACTAATAATGGCTTGTGAGTCTTACCAGTACTGCATGAGATAGCTCTTGAATTCGGCTAGAACACAAAGTAAGAGTAAAAAGTTTTGAGGGACAAAAGTCTTGAGGCAATGCTTTCATTGGGTAACCGTTCCATTTCAGAATCCTTAACTTACTGGAGAGGAGTATAGGCGTCGTATCAGCGTGATGTGGAACATCGATCTCGAGAATTCTCAGATTAGTCATCCGTGAAAAGGCATTTTCACCCATCAAAATTTTTCTCTTCTCATATGAGCTCAATATGATGACTTCTACAGCCTCCGTTCCCTGAAAATAACGGCGGTGTAAATAGAAAGGTACAGCTTTCGGAAGCATAATGAGTCAGAAAAACTTCTACATAGCCTCTTACTGTGGAGTCGGCAAGAATCTGTTGAATGTCATTGTAACTCCACAACCTGCTTCGCTTTCCGGGCTCTTCCGGGCACTCCTGGTAAACAAGAGTCCTACCCATTTCATTTAACAAATCATGCATGTACAATCTGCCAGATAATATGGTAATAAGGCACTTCTCTGCAAGAACATTCAGTCCTATCCCTGGGTAAAAGTCGCAGGATTCGAATATCTGGCTGACTTCATTTACATCATGTAAGGTGAAGTAACATGCTATATCCAAGAACATCTGCTGTTCTGTCACGTCCAAACCATCATAACTCAGCTTCAAGATTCTGAAAATCTTTTCTTGGGGCGACTTTTGGAATGATAAGCTTCCCCCCTCCCTTGCATTCAGAGGTTCCTCAAGTGTTTTGGCAGCCTTTTCCCATTCGCGCGCATCTTTTTTGTGGAGGAATGAGCCTAAAATTTCGAGAGCCAAAGGCAGGCCATTGGCATAAGCAACAACCTTCTTCGACAACTGCTCAAAACCTTTTGCAGGATGGTTTTGCTTAAAGGCCTTGTGACTGAGAAGCATCACACCTTCATCTTCATTCAGTGTTTTGGAGTCATAAATCTGATCCACTCCGTATGTAACCAGCAGATGCTTATCTCTGCTCGTTACAAGTATCCTGCTCCCCTGACCGAACCAGTCGCGCTTTCCAGCCAACAGTCTCAGTATCTGCAGCTTGTCCACATTGTCAATAACAATCAGAACCCTTTTGCGCCGAAGCCTGTTCCTTATAAAGAAAGCTCCTCTATGGCCATCCCATATCTTACTTGTGTCCCCAGCAATCTCCCAGAGAAGCTGTTGCTGTAACTTCTCAACGCCGTGCTTTTCAACGGCTTCCCTAACATCAGAAAGGAAACTGCTTCCTTCGAACCGAAATGCCAGTTTCTGGAAAATGGCTCTAGCAATGGTTGTCTTGCCTATGCCGCCCATCCCACAAATCCCCACCAACCGGACATCATCCAGCTCCAGACAAAGACAGGAGATGAGCTCCTCGAGACGAGACTCCATCCCAACTAAACCTTTTACATAATCAGGCACTGTCTGCTGATGATGATGATGCAGTTTCTTGCACAACTCTTCAGCTATCTCCTCAACAACTTCCGACTCATTCCTACAGACAGAGTATGGGATTTTCAATTCAAGAATTTTAAACCAGAAAATGAAATGAGTGTAAAAATTAGTTTACCTGCCACCCAATCTCCATCCGTCCATTCTGGCAACTTCACTCAAAGCGTCTCTCCACTGGACCACCCTCCCAACCTCTCCACTAAAAACCGTCTCGTGCCTCTCAAACGCGTCTCCGAACTCTCCTTTCTGATCCCTCACATCATCCATCTCCACCCCACAAAACACCGGGACCACTCTCTGCCCACACGCCTCCTTACACCTCACAATCTCCACCAGCTCATCCAAGCACCAGCTCGAATCCGCGTACCTTCTCGAGAACACAACTACGGCGGCCGTGGAAGCTCTGATGGCATCCACAAGCTCTTTCCCGATCGGCCTTCCTTTCTCCAGACGCTTGTCGTCTTTGAAAACGATCAAACGCTTACTGTCCAGTGCAGCGAAGAGATGGTCGGTGAAGTTGTTGCGGGTGTCCTCGCCTCTGAAGCTGATGAACACGTCGTACTTGTTGTCAGCCGGAGCAGCGCCGGTGAGAGCGTTCGCTTGGAAAGCCATGAATCCTGTGCTGTGTGATTTTTTTTCCAAGCTCAACAAAGATGGCGGCTTGTGTACAAACTGAGAATTTATTTATTATTTTTTGTGTTACCTGTTTTTCTTCACGCGTGAGACTTTGAGCGGGAGTTGACTTTGACTTTTATAAGCAGTATTCATCAGTTTGCATTTTCAACTTCTACTGCTTCCAGAGATTGAAAATTTCGGACAAAATCCCTGGATACGGAAATAATGAATAAAAAAATCAAATAAATTAGTAATGGCTAGCTTTTTTTTTTCTTCCATAGTGGTTCTCTATTTTCTCTTAGTAGTCAGGGGTCGCACACCCTCTCCACCTTGATAGTGTACATCCATACTCACTACTGTTGAACCCAGGACCTTGAAGTTGTTAGATAACACTCAATACCGCTAGGCCAACACCTTACTGGTAATGACTAGCTTGATATCATGAATTTCTACTACCACTGTCAATACACATGAACATGCATAAAATGAATAGAGCTTATAATCTAATGAATATACTAGTTTATAGTGTGAATATATCATTTGATATGTTGAATATAAATGTGTATAAACTAAACAATAAAATGAAAAAAAGTTAAAAAAAATCCAAAAACAACAATAAATATGAATATTTTGTGAGATTAGAAGTATGAGCAAACTCTGAATATTGCAGATTATTTATGAATTTCTTACGATGTAATGAATATACTTTTCCAATTAATGGATGAAATTTTCCATCTAATGAATATACGCGTCCAACCGATGAATTTTGTTATGCATCTAATGAGTATTGTGACTACTTAATGAATATTGATGTCTATCGAATAAGTATAGTTATGCATAAGTTATTTATTATATGTTTATTTTACGAATCAGAGACAGATCATGAAAGAATATTAAGATGAGTCAATTATTAAAGAATTGTATAATGTATGTATATAAATGTATATTTCAATTTTAGAAGGATCATTTTAATTTTAAGAGTATTAATTATAATTTTTTTAACTTTATAACCTGAAAATACATGTAATTATAAAAAGAATTTGAGTGTAGTCATATGACCCACTAAGCTACTCTTAAATCCACAACTGTTATGAATGTAGACTACTATTTTGAAGTTGCTGCTCATCTAATGATGTAGTATGATCCTAAGTAATTGCTCATAATAAAGTGAAAAGTAAGTGCTCTGATTATAAAAGGATAAAGTACAAAAAAATTTGAAATTTTTTAATATTTTAATTTTTCATTAATACTATTAGAGTTTTTTGTTTTTACCACGCTTCCATTTACAACGCTTTAACATTTTACCACGCTTACTATGAAAAATATGGTAATAGGTTCCCACTGGAACGACTGCCGTTTTGGTTTGAACCTATTACCATGCTTACTTAAGGAAAGCATGACAAACGATTTAAAAAATCCCTTTTTAATTAAATATTAGTCTTATATAGTAATAAATTAATTTATAAGTTTCGACATAACAAATGATATTTTTTGGGATCATATGAGGAGAAACTTTATTCCCATATGATCCTAACAACATCACATGTGGTGGTACAATTTTGTTTTTGGTAGCTCTAAAGATACTAAAGAAGTGATGATATATTCATATAGATATTTTAGAAGTTTATCGTCACTAACGATGTTATTTGAAATCATCAAGTCTTATTCCCACACTTTTTTAAAGAAAGTCGTGGTATTAGGTTCTTTCCAAAATGGAAACATGAACTTATTACCACGATTTCCATAAAAAGCTTGGTAATACGTTCTCACCAAAACAGTAACTTTTTTTGCCAGAACATATTACCACGCTTACTAAAGGAAAGCATGGTCAAATAATGTTTTAAAATCATTGATTTTTTAAATTAAATATTAAATATTGTTTTAAATTAAATCATTGATAATTATCATCAATTAAACATGAAAAATAATTTAAAATGATGATGTTGTTCCAAGGCAAATCTTAAAGGCTAAATCCTACACGCTAAAATTGGAACAATAAAATGATATCTAGCCTTGATGCATGCATATAAATATTATTAATATTATTAACTTACAAATGAAATCATCACTTACATATGTTTAATTAAATAAAATAAAATAATAATATATTTTTAGCCAAATAAAAAATCTAAATCTTGAACTATTACTTTATTTCCACGCTTTCAATATATAGTAATAGATAAATCTATTACTACACTTTTATAATGATAAATTTATCTATTATCACATTTTAATAAAAGTGTGGCAAGAGATTATTTAACAAAATACAAAAATAAATCAAAGCTTTAAAAGAAAATACTTTTTTATAATTCAAAAAATTAATTGTGTAAATCCCAAATCATAAAATTTGTAGGCTAAACCCTACACACTATAAAGTAATGAATAATCTAGACCCCTAAACTCCGAACCCTTATACTCGTAATCCTTGAAATATATTACCATGATTTAAGATTACCACAATTTAAAATTACCACAGTTTTAATAGTAAAGCGTGGTAATAGGTGGAGCTTTTACCACGCTTATAATTATAAGTGTGGTAATAGATAGATCTATTACCACGCTTTTAATTATAAGCATAGTAATAAGTTATTCGATCAACGCTCACGATTAGATAAGTCACTTGATCAACAGATAAGCATTTACATTAACCGTAACTATTCACTCTGTTTCTTTTCAGATTCAACATTCTTCGTAGCATCAATTCTATAAAAATTTTCTCCATCCATTTCATGTCAAATTTTTACAGTTCAACAAATTTTATTTTTGATACAATTTTTGGCTTATGTTGTTGGTTTCGAACATGTAAACATGGTAAAAGTTTGTTTTGGAGAAAGTTTTTGGCCTGTAGAAGATCATCTACTGTTAAGGTTAGTGTCGCGTTCCACTCTCCAAATGTGTTATAGTTTATTCTGATATAGATCATCACTACTAAGGTACAAATTAAAATTATTTAGATCCACAAAATTCCAGTAATTCTTTGATTTTTATATTTAATTCGATTTAATTTAATTTTAATTTCACCTAGCTAGATATCAGCCAAATAAATTTGCGAGCCAGTAAATTTAGTGTTAATTAAGATTTCAACCAAGTAGATCTTGGAAGCCCTAAATTTAATTTGATTGGAATACTAGCCAAAATGATTATTTTGTTTTAAATTTTTGAAATTTGGGGTATAAAAATTGTTGTGTACTAGAAATGATTAGGATAGTACCTGTGTAATAGGAAATTTTAATGGAATTTTATTATATCATGGATGATAATTTAGATTCAATTTTGTCAAAATTATTTCTATAAATTATATTTGGAATTCTGAAAAATAAAATAACAAAATTATTTACGGATTTTATTTTCTAATTTAAATTAGAAAATTGCAATCCATAATTCATTTTTTTGTAAAAGAAAGGATCTATTGCCGCGTTTTAGCTCAAAAGCGTGGTAATAGGTCCATAGTCTATTACCACGCTCTATACTTTATCAATTACGATGATTGTATTCACCACAATTGGCAAACGTGGTAAAAGCCTTCAATATGGTATTAAATCCAAACTTGTAGTAGTGTAATGACAACATTATCATCTGACAAAATATAATCAAATAATGGACAAAGTTATAATATGATAAATACATAAAGTGATGTGCTATAAATATGCAAAGTTCATCTGATTAATTCATATACGAATATGATATAGGCCTAAATTATCTAAACTCAACTCTTTAATCATTGATCTTAATACATGTTGTCATCTTCTTCATTTCATCTCGCATGTTGGCATATAATTTTTATCATTGATGATTTTTGGATATGAATAATTATTTACGTCTTGTTATAGTATGTGAATGACATGAGGTCGTATATTTTACTGAGTTTGGTTCATCATATAAATTTATCTTCAGAATCGATGATAATAAATTCACAAGTTAATAACCTAAATCTTGCATTTTTATGCTAATATTCTTCTCACATCTTTCTGATTCCCCCTTCTTTCATCTGATTTTTAACCGCTATTCTTTCTTCTTGGCATGACTATTTTCTAATATATAATCTTCAACATCCATCTTTTTATTTTTCGTGATATTAGTTTGGCAGGTAACAACCTATCCCCGTGAATTCTTTTAGTTTGGACTACAAGTGGGGATAAGGTGATAGTTCAGAACCTCTTTTACTGTTTTTCTTTCTTTTTATTTCTACCCAATACATCATATATACTTAAATTAAATATCGTCTTTTTTATGTACACTTTTAAATCCACTTTTTTTTGTTACTTTCTCTTATTTTTTCTCCACAGTCAAGGTTCAAATTCAAAACCTAATGCTCTGCTCCTGAATTTGAAAAGAAAAGAAAGGGTTTGAACTAAAGAGAGAAAAATGAAAAGGGTATGAGAGAAATAATTTGGAAAGATTTATAAATAAAAATGGTTCATACTGAATATAAAATGGATTTAGGAAGATAATATAAATCAAAGAAAAAATTCACTAAAACATCTCTGTATATTAAATATTTAAATTTGACATAAAAAGTACAAAAGTCTTTTATATTCCTAATTCTTCCACACCTCTCAAAAACCGTCAATCGGAATAGAAATAAGGTTACAATCTTTCCCTAAATCTTCTCCAGTTTCTCCATAAAAAACTAATCATTTTTTTTTTACTTTCTTACAATCCATTTTTGTCTTCTCTTCTAAATTAAACTACGAATCAAGTATGGTGATCTGCGAGTAAACATAAGACAAGATACATTCAGTCATTTTGTGAAGCTCCATTTTCAAATCATCCCGTTTCATAATTTGGATATAGAAATACTTTTTTATCCTCTTATTTTCTTTTATTTTTCAATTATTAAAAATATTTAAATAAATAAATATTGATTTATATAGAGGTAGAAAATTTTCTTTTCCTTGAATGCTTTGCTTTCCTTTTGAAATCCTTTAGGTATTGTTCCTGAGTTGATTTTAGGAGAGAAATGGAATGAAAAAGAAGGGAAATGAAGGAAAAAAGGTGTTCCTGAGTTTTTTTAAGGAGGAGTTTGGAGGAGAAGGGAATGATAGAACCTCATTTCCTTTCCTCCCAAATTAGAGGGGAAGGAAAATAAAATGAGAAAAATGATAATTTTACCTTATTTATCTTTTAGTTTATTTAAATATAAGGATAGTTTAATAATTACATTATATTTTTTGCTTCATCCCCTCCAAATCCTCAACTCTGAAACACTCATTCCACTCATTCTTTTTCCTCTGATTTCCTCTTCTCTCCTTACCTTTCCTCTCACGAACAATCTTATATTCGGTTACCTCCAAACTCGGAACAAAGCCTTAGGTAGTGTTCCCGAGTTGATTTTAGGAGAGAAAGGGAAGGAGAGGGAGGGGAAGAGAAGGAAAAAGGGTGTTCCTGAGTTTTTTTAAGGAGGGATTTG
>NQLW01000046.1:1031936-1165058 GCA_002312845.1 Kalanchoe fedtschenkoi | reverse complement strand
CTGCAAAAAAGAAAAAAAAAGAATGGATCTGAATGTATCTGGGTTGAAGTCTTAAAGCAGCCGATAGAATGGAAATGCTAGTCACGTCAAATTTAGTGATTCTCATGATTTAATTATTCTTGCTTCTGATGACAGGAATTATTTATCTGAAAATGTTGGAAAAAGGGTTCTTTTGTCTTCACTTCAGCTATATGCACCTAGAAATAACTCTCTGAAAATTGGAGATAATAGTACAGGCCATCTCACTCCGTCCATCCGTGAAAAATTGCCATACTCTCATGTGCCTGGCTCAACTGACCAGAGAAACCATTTGGATGGTCGTGATAGATATAATATGGATGATGTAGTTATGATGGATTCCAAAAGAAGCAGGATTTTACCCCTGACCTTGATGCATGGGAAAGCCAGTTCTGCTTCACCATTCGCCAGTACAAGTGATAGTGTTTATCGTTCGACTGTAAAAAATAATTATCGCCCTACGGCAGAGAATGAAGGGGATGATGGATATGACGAACAGCTGATCATGCGAGCTGTAATTGAGGTATTGTTTTCTTTAATGTTAAATTATTTGAATCATATTGACAGAGTCTAGATGATATTTAAATTATTTCCATGAAAGTTGGTTTGGTTGGATTTGATGTGCATGATTAAGGTGGTAGTGATGGTGAGGTGCAGTGGCGGATCCAGGTGAATTTGGGGGGTGGCAAAATTAAAAATTTAGTTGAAATTAAGCATGTAAATTTATTTTTTATATATATAAATTTTTTTAAATTTGATTTTTACATAGACATAAGTGTTTTAGGTGAGATTCGGGGGGGCGGCCGACCACCCCAGTGGCTCCGCCCCTGGTGAGGTGATGGGGGGATCATAGTAATTGCTATAAATGAATAATGACAGGGGCCTATGTATTTCAGTCAAGTACTGTGGTAACAGTAGCTGTAAAAAATAGTGAAGATTTTAAAATAGGCTCTGAGTATTTTATTTATTTTTCATTTTCTACTCAGGACATCAACCAGCCTGTTCTTGAAGCTGAACTTCCTCATGGTCTTCTCTCTGTTGATCTTCTAAGACACCAAGTCAGTATCTTGCAATTTTCAGGACTTCATCTAAGAGTATTCTTGCGTAATCATTACTAAAATTGTTTCCGTACAGAAAATTGCACTGGCATGGATGCTCCAGAAGGAAACAAAAAGCTGTGCTTGTGCTGGTGGTATTCTGGCAGATGATCAGGTCTCTCTTTGACTGTTTTTTGCGTAATTTTGATTTCAGTATGTTGACTTCCGGGCCTCGTTGAGCAGTTTGGCAGTTTAAAAATATGTGTTCGTCCAGGGTTTAGGGAAGACTGTCTCTATGATTGCCCTCATTCAAATGCAGAGATTTATGGATTCAGGAACGAAGTCAAACATCGCTGGTAACGGCACTCCCGAAGCCTTGAATTTGGATGATGATGATGATAACACTGATGCTGCAGTGGTTTCAGTCGATCAAATTAATTCTCAACACTCGGGACTGACCCCGTCAGTTAGTATTTCTGTTGGGAGTTTTAACAGAAAAAAGCCCGCTGCCAAGACACTGGTCGTATGTCCTGCTAGTGTTCTTAGACAGTGGGCCTGAGAGCTGGATGAGAAAGTCTACGATTCAGAGGAATCCAAACTCTCTGTTTTGATATACCATGGTGGTAATCGGACAAAGGACCCCACTGAGCTGGCAAAATTTGATGTTGTTCTTACAACATATGCTTTAGTGACTAATGAAGTTCCAAAAGAACCTTTAGCTGATCAGGAAGACTTTGAGATTCTGCATGGGGAAGCTAATGGATTACATAGTGGATTTTCTGCTCCCAAGAAGAAAAAGAAAGAAATGACCTCTAAGAAAAAAACAAAAAAGGGGCGATCTGGTATCGATAGTAACAGTTTAGACTGCAGCTCTGGTGCACTTGCGAAAGTTTCTTGGTATAGGGTAATACTCGATGAAGCTCAAACCATTAAGAACCATAGAACACAGGTTGCAAGAGCATGCTGCAGACTTAGGGCCAAAAAAAGATGGTGCTTATCTGGCACTCCAATCCAAAATACTGTTGATGACTTGTACAGTTACTTTAGGTTCCTGAGGTATGATCCTTATGCTAAGTACAAATCCTTTTGTGCTGGAATCAAGTTGCCGATATCTCGTAACTCAGTTCAAGGATACAAAAAACTTTAAATGCTTTTGAGGACTGTTATGTTGCGACGAACAAAAGGTATGTAATAGATTTCACTTATTGGGAATGGTAAATCTTGTCGCCCTTTGCTCGAGACATCTATTTCATTTTTTATTTCAATTTCTTGTCAGCCACTGGCTTAAACTCTACATGGATTCATCATCCAATCAACCATCTGTGATTAACTTTCAATATGTGTAATGAGTTGCCTAAGCTGAAAACCAATTATTTCTTTGAAATTCTTTGACATGCTACTTCACATCTTATATTGCTAGTGACCCGAATGGCTGGTGCCTCGTCATTTTTGTTATCTGTGCAGTAGAAGCAGTAAAATAAATATGTCAACATATTCACTTGATTTTCTTGTAGCTGGCATCCATGTTTGTTGATGGTGTGAATATAAATCACAGTTTTATGGCGCTGATGAAAAAAACTGGCATTTCAGACACACGTATAGGAGGAGAGCCTATAATCAATCTACCACCTAAATCAATACAGTTGAGCAAGGTTGATTTCTCCAATGACGAGCGCATGTTCTACTCCAAGCTTGAAGCGGAATCACGCTCACAATTCAAGGCAGTTCTTCAAATTCTCAAGAGAAATCATTTTATTAAAAAATGGATCTCATAATCAAAGTTATGTTTTTTGTTGCATGTGATTACTCTTGATCTAATATTGATTCTTTTTTTTATTGCGTTGCAGAAATATGCTGAAGCAGGAACCGTGAGCCAGAATTATGCAAACATTTTATTGTTGCTTTTGAGGCTGCGACAAGCTTGTGATCACCCACTTCTTGTCAAAGGATTCAATAGTGATGTTGTTGGAAAAGAAGCGTATAAAATGGCGCGAAAACTCCCTAGGGATATGCTCTTTAATTTATTAAATCTATTGGGAAGTTCGAAGGCCATTTGTCGTGTATGTGATGTGAGTTTCCTAATCTTGCTTATGACTTGTTCATGGTTCCTTCATGAACATGTAATATAAAATTCAGTCCTTTGTTTTTTTTGGTGGTCCAGGATCCGCCCGAAGATGCTGTTGTCACTATGTGCGGCCATGTCTTCTGCAGCCAATGTGTATCTGAAAGCTTGACCGGTGATGATCATACATGCCCTGCGGTTGGCTGTAAAGAACAACTAGGTGAAGATATTGTCTATTCTGAAGCCACTTTAAGAAAGTCTTTATCAGACTCTTTAAGTAATATCCCTGTGGACTCTTATTTGGTTCCTGAGAAACCAATGGATTTTGAAAATAAGTATTGCTCTTCCAAAATCAGAACTGTTCTTGAGTTCCTAAACTCCATGAATAGTTCAAGGCCTGAGCCAAATGTGTCTGCTCCATGGAATGATGACATATCCTCAAGCCACATAAAAGGGTATTCAAACTCACGAACTGACTTACCTGAAAAGGCTATAATCTTTTCCCAGTGGACTGGAATGTTGGACTTATTCGAGATGTCCTTGGAACAAACATCCTTGGTGTATCGACGATTAGATGGCACTATGACACTCAATGCTAGGGATAAGGCTGTCAAGGATTTCAATACTGATCCTGAGGTTTGATTCTCATCTTTACATGCACCAAATGTTCTTTTGTTTGGGCACTATACAGTCACATGAGTCTGACTTCTATATTATCTAATGCAACCTTGCAGTTTACTAGGTTTATCAGATAGTGTAATTTGAATTGTTAAGATTATGATGATGTTTAAACTCTGGGTTTTCTCTTGTTCTCATGTGTTTATTGTTTTGCTTGTTTAATGTATATAAAAAACATTGTCACAGGTCACTGTGATGCTCATGTCACTAAAAGCTGGAAATCTTGGCTTAAACATGGTTGCTGCTTGTCATGTTATTCTTTTGGACCTTTGGTGGAATCCAACCACAGAAGATCAGGCCATTGACAGAGCTCATAGAATTGGACAGACCCGTCCTGTCACTGTGTCACGCCTTACTATCAAAGATACTGTTGAAGATAGGATACTGGCTCTTCAGGTAGAACTCATTCATGTCCCGTAAAATTGATATTACTTTTAAGAGTTTTGGTATACACAGGCTCTTAATGCTCCGTTTCTTCTATGATTACTTGAGTTATTCAATTCTTTTTTACCAGGAAGAAAAGAGAAAAATGGTGTCTTCTGCATTTGGTGATGGTCAGGATCACAGCAGTGGCTCCGCAACCCACTTAACATTTGAAGATCTCACTTATTTATTTAGGGCGTAATATACCAGGAGCAACTGCAGCATAAAACCTTTGCCAACACAATTGATACCAGCAAAAAAATATTTCCTGACCAGGGACTAAATTAGATGTGAGAAAATCCAGGATTTCAACCAGAGCTGGTGCTAGGACTTTTGAGTACATTTTTTTGAGGCTGATGGTAGGGCACCTTAGATATCATAATTTTTTTTGTATCTTAAGTGGCCTTTCTCAAATGGCTGAGCCTGGCCCTAATCTCCTTGAAACATGTACATATCTGTTAGCATAACTGAAGCCTGTGACGTCGTTAGGAGCAGGTGGGCATTTGTAAGTTTGGAAAAGGGAGGAAATGGCGTCGTACTGAACAGGCGCGAGTGTAGGATTCGATCAGATACAAGCGACAGCGTTTGAGTTGCGCGGGATTGGTGAATAAGAGCAAACAGTGTTGTTTTACTTGTGCGAATGGTAGTTGTAACAACTTGCAAGCTGTATTCTCCTTCCTGCCCAGCCTTGTTTCTTCCTGTTGCTTTTGTATTTAAACTCTCAGATAACAATCTTATGTAAGAAATTTTTTGAGAAGAATTAAGTTTAAGTTTATTGATGGCTTGTAGAGGTTTCTAACATGATATTTCTACCATCATCAGGAATTGGTGATCTGCTGCCTCAAATTTGACAAGCCAGTCATTGGAAAATATAAACATTGTGACTAATTTCTGTCAAAATTCTTTTGATTTCTTGGCAAGCTTTCTTTACGAAATTCTAGAAGATCTTCTTTATTTTGCATGTGAGTAGATTTCTCAGACAAATAATTGTTGAAATGACTGACAACACTCCTAAAATTTCAACTGAAGCACTAGCAATAGTTGGTACTTCAACTCTGGAACTTTGTTTCAACAATAACTAAGTTCAATTGAATCCTCGACATCCTTTTTCCATAAGACCTTTTGATCATGCTGGTACAAAAATTAGTAATGTTACTCTTACTGGTGCTGAAACTTCTATTAATGGAAGAAGAGTATTACTGTCGGTTTGTCTTCAAGAAACAAATTGGCCTAATTCTTGGAACAAGTGAAGTACCCAATGAAAATTCAGAACTTTACTTTGACTACATATGCTGCAATGATATAGTAGTCTCAGGGATTATCAACACACTTGCTTCAGATGTTGCTGCAACAGTAACCTATTAGTCTAAGGAAAGTAAACTCTGATCAATTTTAAAAGGTGAACAAAATAAATCTAGATTGTTTAATCTCATGCAAGAGATAGCTAACATTCATCAGGGAGATATGAAAGTGTCATCCTACATCAAGATCTCATGAATGAAGCTGAAGATGAAATAATCATGAAGTTCTTGATGAGTTTAAATGAACATTATGCTGCTGTGAGAAGTCAGATATTGCTCATAAAACCTCTTTCATCACTATATACTACATACAACATCTCATTGCAATATATATATGAAAAAGTTATATGCAGTAAAAGTTATACCAGAAGCAACCATTCTCATGAGCAAAGCCAATTACTTAGAGAATGCATGAAGATAGATGGAGATCCATTAAAATGTACTTACTGCAAGAACGCTAGACATACCAAGTACCAATGTTGGAAACTTATAGATTTTCCCAAAGATCACATGGCAAACAGACCACCTAGTGAACAACAGCTTAAAAACATACAAAAGTTTGTAGCCATAAGTATTGCTCTACGTGATCAATCTCACACCAGTTCTTCATCAAACAACTCTGAACCATATGGATTTACCTCAACACAACTTCAAGAACTTAAGAGGATATTTTAACTCAAAAATGATCTCAAAGTGACTACAACTGAACATGGAATGGCAGGTACATTTTAGTGCTTTTCAACAATGATTGACTCAAAAACCTGGATGTAATACCAACACATATTGATCTGCTATCAACTCACAATTCTTCTCATGTTCAAGTAACATATACTCTTCCTAATGTCATCTCTTACTTTAATATGTATGCTACTTATAAAGCTTTTCTTTCTACCATTGGTAAAATCCCTGAGCCTACCTCTTATACAATGGCTAGTAAGGATCCCCACTGGATTCAAGTCATACAAATTGAAATCCAAACTCTTGAGTCCAATCATACTTGGGACATCACCGAAAGGAGGCAAATAGGTTGCAAATGGATATTTTGAGTAAAATGTCATGTTGATGGTTCACTAGACAAATATAAAGTAAGGTCAGGTGCCAAAGGATTCAAACTGAGGATCTTGATTATTTTGAAACGTTTGTCCCGGTTGCTAAAATGACTTTAGTGAGAGTTTGATTAGCTGTCACAACAGTGAAAGGATGATTTCTTCATTAAACGGATGTCTCTAATATTTTTCTCCATGGAGACTAAAATGAGAAGATTTACATGGTTTTACCACCTGGTTATTCACCTTTCAATAAAAAGCAGTTCAAACAGCCAATGTGCAAGTTACTGAAATCCTTGTATGACTTGAAACAAGCACCTCGACAATGGTTTACTAAATTCTTCAGCGCCTTACTTGACAATGGATTCACTTAATCTCCAATGAATTACTCCCTCTTCACTCTGTCATCACAAGGTTCTTTATTGCCTTATTGTTTCATGTTGATGACATAATGATTGCTAGAGATAATAGAGATTTTATAGCTTCTTTGAAGTCATTTCAGGCTTCTAAATTTCAGATCAAAGACTTGGGGTCACTGAAACACTTTCTTAGCTTAGAAGTTGCCAGATCTACAGAAGTCATTGTTGTGTCACAAGGAAAATACAGTCTTCAAATATTGGCAGACACTGGTCTCATTGTAGCCAAGGTAGCCTCTTCTCCTATGGATCCATCCAAGAAGCTAGCCGCTATAGACACTCCTCCCATGGCTTCACGAGACGCCTATCGTCGCCTTGGTTGTGCATCTCACAATCACACGTCCTGTATCTCCTTAGCATAACAGAAGCCTGTGACATCGTTCGGAGCAGGCTGGCATTTGTGAAGTCTGGGTTCTTCCAGGATCTTTTAATCATACATTTGTTAAGTGTATTTTTTAAATAACAAAGATACACATCATAAATATGGAGGCTCTGGGTATCAACGGGGTGTTGGGTGACAAATGAAGGAAGTCTGAGTGGCACAAAAAGTGGGTAGCTCAGTTTATCTTAGAGCTATTCATTCTGCCCCACCATTTCTTTCTATTTTTATCACCAGAACTTTCCTGGCTTCCAAGCTTGTGCAGGATAGCCTTTGTTTCCCTCAGTCTGACGGCATAGTCCTTCTTCCAGGCATCAAACATTTGTTTCAGCCTTCTGAGCTCATCGTCGGGGTTCAGACTGGCCTCGATTTGACCCGACTTCACCTCCACCAAAAACTTGGCATCATCTTTGAAAACTTGACTCCGCTGCTCGAATTCCTCTGCTAAGCGGCTTATGACACTCAGACTGGCACTCATTGGGCGTACCCCTATTCCGTTGCTCTCATGGCTCTTTATATTATTACTTCCTGTATCCCAGGTCAAATCATCGTTCATGCTGACTGATGCATCAGAGTTTCTTGCTGAGTCATCAATGGCTAAACTCTTTTTGGCAATTGACAGGCTCGACTGTAAAGATCTCATTTGTTTTTGCCATATTTCCTCCATGGATCTCATTTTCAGCTCATACTCAGACCATCGATTCTCATATTGTTGAAGGCGTTGGTGCAGGATGTCATTCTCCTCTTCCTTTAATCTCTGAGCAGCTTCAGCTTTGAGGACACGACGCTGTAACTCAGCGAGGAAGGAAGCTTTGACAACCACGTCTTCAGACTCATTGGCCTATGTTACGATAATTATCAGTTGTTAGTCCATTAGAAAATAAAATGAATTGACCAGGATATTGGTTACCCTAATGGAAGAGGTTGAGTACCTTGCGGTCTCCAAATTTCAGAAGTCCTATGTTCCCTGAGCATCTTCTAACCAACCAGCCACGAATAACTGACCAAAGAATGAGCAATGTCAAAAGAAAAAAGTTGTTCGAATCCTGCTGCCTCAGAGCAGGAAAAGCTTGCTCCGGGGCATATTTTTGTATAGTGTTTTACATGATTGTCCATTATTTCCTTTTAACATGTTATTACTCAATTCTAGTTCATGATGAGATATATTAGCTCCAAACAGTACACAAACAGAATAAAAGGCAATATGCATCACTGCCAAATCTAGTCTTAAATTTGGGTTTGCACTTTCAATGATGAATTTCTGACAAGGACAAAGGGTAATTCAAGTTTTAGCTACTTCGAAAAATATGTCCATAGTTTTTTTTGCTATGTGATGATAAAAAAAAAGGATAAAATTTAAAAGGGCCCTAAACTACAGCCGTTTACCTAATTGCGGTCAGAACTACCACAATTTTCAAAAAGGGTGCGATGAAAAAAAAATTGGACTGATTTTCTAAAATAAAATTCACCATTACTTTCCAAAACTAATATTATTATAAGGCTTAGATTTGTGTGTGAAAATTATGTTGTTTGGTTAGAAAATCAGTCCAATTTTTTTTTCATCACACCCTTTTTGAAACTCATGGTAGTTCTGACCGCAATTAAGTAAGTGACGGCAGTTCAGGACCCCTTTTGGATTTTTCCCCTAAAAAAATGTAACCTAAATATCAGAAGCTTAATGAAACAATGATGGGAACCTTTAATGGAGTTCTGTCGTTGGCTCTCCACAAAAAAGGCATGTCATAGATATCTGAAGCATTGAAACTAAATAAATTTAAGTTGATCACCTGATTGTATGACAAGAGATGCCTGGCAGTTGTTCATGAATCTTTTCTTCATAATCCTGCCCTTAATATGCTTTTGTATGACAACAGCAGCTCTATGTTTCTGGAGTATGACAGCAAACTCCCTTCTGGCTTTCAGGCCTCTAATAACTGAAATGCAAACATGGAAGTAGAATCAGCTATGACTCAAGCAAAGCCTCATGCAAAAAGAATGGGAAGGGGAAAAGAAAAGAAGACATACGTGACTGAATAGTTGCAATACCCCTCTTGAGTTCCTTCAGAAGACATCGAGATCTATAACCTCTGAAGCTACTTTGAAGCCGCAATATACCATGAAGAGTTCGATTTCTAGTATCCTCGAGCACTCCAATCTGTGGTTATTCATACACACGACACTGTTATGATTCATGCACACTTTCTGATAAAACACTGAGATCACATAACCTCAGAAGTCTATGATAACAAAGTAGGGCTCGAGATTCACATCAAGATGCTTTGTTTTACCTGACCAGTTCGAAAGAACAATTTTGTATATCCAACTTGATACATTTCGGGCAGGATATTAAATTGATGAAGAATTGCAACAGAAACACGTAGAGGATCTTGATGGGCAGCATTTTCTAATAACAGGAAACCATACCTGTTTAAAACAGGAAAGGAGTTAGATTGACAATTTAGTGTAGAAACAACGTAAAAAATCAGTTGTCAAATTTGACACTGGCACCTTCTTGCAAATTTTTGATGCGTCATTCTTGTTGGGAAGCCCGCCCTTGAAATTCTGACAACCTCTAGCACCCCACAACATCTTAGTTGTTGCAACACAAGGCCTTGTTGATAAACTCCGGGGGATTGAACACTGTTGGGCTTTATGCAACGTATAAAATGTGGCGTTGTAGTTTCCAAACGATGCATCAACTGGAACAGCTCACCCTGAGTAAGATCATAGCACGGTGCTGTAAGCAAAGACTTGCCCGATCACTCTTAAAGTATAAAACAATTACTGACTGCGATCAAGAAAGAGAGAACTTTGTTCTAATATTGAATGAGGTTCCATATTTGTGGCGACAGTGTTCATCAAAGCATGAAAGTAAAGTGTACCTTAAATTTGGTTACCACACTAAGCCTTTGGGATTCTGCTCCACCTGATTTGTGCAATGGACCAACAACTGGCTTCTCGGACAGAGTAAGCATGCTAGCAGCAAAAATTTGAGGGAGGTAGCAAGTACAAGAAGCAAGTAATTCAATAGAATCCAAATGAAGAAAGTCTCTATTCTTCTCTAAAAAGCCAGCAGTGTTATACGTAACCTGAGTAGAGCATCAAGGGCAAAAGGACATTCAGTCAACTTTTCCATTTGACTAAATCTTTTTTGGCTAAGACTCAAAGTACAGATTTAGACCTTCACACAGAACCTACTTTCCAGGGCTCAATATAAAACAGAAAATCCTTGAGTATTTTAAGTCTAGTAGTGTCATACCACTATTCGCCTCGTTAAAAAATAATACTACTTTACGATATCATTAAATTATGCATGAAAAGTATCAAAGTTATGGAGACTCATAACATGAAACAAGATCTAATCTACACGGCAAAAAATGATACCTCGCCTGCAAAATGACGGACACTAAAAGCTTGGCCTCTTTCTGCTTTAAAGCAATAATTTGATTTCAGATGCTGCGATAGCTTGTTTGCAAAGGACAAGTCGGTGCCATTTGGAAATGTGGACTCCTCATCCAATAAGGATATCAAACCCAATGGTCTCTACAATGAATAAAGTAACAAAAACTGATGAATTTAAGTGTTGAATCACAAATCGATACCTGTAACAATTAACAACCAATTCAGACAATACATCCCTACAGCTGCATTTAAATTGTGTTAATCATGTTGCGATAGTTCCATATTATAAGATAGCTGACATAACTGAATATTTCAGTTACCTTTTCGAATAAATTTAAGCACTCCTGGTTGTCATCAAATTCAACTCTTGCCCAGTCAATCCCATCATTAATGTATTCCTGAGAGCCAAATGAATGGTCAATTAGATGACATAAATTCAGCTTTGATAAAATTATAGCACTCCCTAGAGGTCAGTTTAGTTTGTGGATAAGATTCATCGTATGTCTGGTTGTCTACTACACAAGCGTGAATTAATGAGAGTTTTCCAGTAAGCTGGGTATGTTTTGATGTTTAAGACTTTAAAATTTATCTATTTTCCCCAGCCACTCCAGTTATCTACCATGTCACTATGTCCCTGAACTGGTTTCTGCAGAATACATAATACAGCATCAGTATATTTAGAAGTATTACCTCCTGCTCCAACTTGAATAAATGGCGGTTGAAGTGCTGTTGTAGTCTCTCGTTAGCAAAATTAATACAAAATTGCTCAAAACTATTCATCTGACAAATAGAAACAAAAGGCCATGTTGAGATCATTTAAGTTATGAGAATGAGAACTTCAAGTTGAAAAAAAATAATTGAGAAACATACTTCAAAAGACTCGAAACCGTATATATCCAAAATGCTTATGGATCTGCCAGTTCGTCTTTTGCCAACAATCAAGGCTTTGTTGATTTGCCCAACTAACCACTCGAATAGGCAAGCGTAAATTGATTTTGCCAAAGCATCCCTTGCATCAATTGCCTAAACATTCATGCAAAGCACAAAGGTGCCATAGATCAAAATTATATTCGTCGAACCGAAAACTGAAATAATTTTCTCCTCTGTGCTTGTAATTAGTTCTAAATCAATGGTAAAAGCATTGTGTGTGGACTGTGGGGGTAAATTCGGTCTGATTATCCAAGTCCTTTTTGAACATGTGGCTTCTCTCAGTCTCAAATACTGATTCTTGGAATTGCCATGACAAAAATAAATAAGCATATCAAAAGGACCAGCTAGTATTCATGAGGTCTGATAATTTGTTAAAATCCAAGCAGATGTTGAAGCAATAATAAAACCAATTGAAAGACAATCAGTGCTGCGGTTCATATATCTTCTGTATTGTTGAAAGGCGTCAAGTTACCTGCGGCAATGTCAATTTTTGAACAATAGTATCATTCCCAACTTTCATCTTGCGGGTAGATAAAGCTGACTGTAACGCAGCAACATCACATTGAATCAACTCCGCCACAGTGGACAATCCTATGATTTGATATCGAGGCGGTGTAAGGATAGGATACCGCCAAAAACAGCAAGAAAGGAACTAATAAACAACTGATTGCACGTGAAAGTTGACTCTTTTTTTAAAACTTAATTTCACTCGTATACGGAAGGATATAACTGAGGATATGATTTAGTCTTAAGTGGGTGTGATGTTGTCCATAAATCAAAATGCTGAAAAACTTTGTTTCTGATGTTTGAACAATAGAACACTCATGTTCTCTTGTTCAAATTATTTTTGTGTTGTCAGCCAAATGTCTTAAAATATATGTTTCTGTGAACAGAGAAGAATTACATTCCAAGGTTACAAAGCTGTCCATCTTTTTATTTAACTCATATGCTTAACAGGTTATGAGTATTTTATTCAAATTCCAAATTAGATTTACAACTTATTAATGTTGCCCGTGTTTGGTTTCGATTAAAGAAAATGTCACTTCTCACTTAGTTAAATTCAACTCAGAAGTGAGATTTGCAACTTCTAAGTGATAACTAAACATGAAAGTTTTCTCGATAAGAAGCATCATTACCTTCATTTAAGTCAGCTACTACATGATTTTCATTATCGATCACAGTAAATGAGACGTTCCCAACCCACAAAACAGCTGAGAGCATCGCAAAGACACTTTGTTGGTCTTCTTTGCTGATGTGAACAGTATTCATAGCTTCCTGGAAATGGCAATAACTACACATTGGATCCAAATGGCAAACTAAAACCCAATACCAAAAGTCAGCTGACAAGAGACAATACCAGGACAACGCGAAAATGCTCAGCATCATCAACACCATTGATTGAAAAGCAGCCACTATGCTTCAAATAGTTATATTCAGCAACACTCTTTAAACTTAGTTTGTCTACAATCGAGCAAAAAGTTAGGTCAGCTATTTATGATTATGTAATGAGGCCATCAACAAATCCCAAGATTATGCCAAAGACATGTAATATATGTATAATCAAAAGACCTATAATGCACCACCATAAAAAAAGCAAAGTAGGCTGAGTTCGAACACAGAGGACACTAAAGATGTTTTGACCAAGCTTATATTACAAATTTTTTAGAAACCTCTGATCTATAAACCATCTAGTGAAAAACCACATAACTAAGAATATCGAGCCCCATTCATAAAATCCTAGTGAGAAAGAAATAGTAATTCCCAGTACACTTTAGCAGACCACAGAGAAAATCACAGTCACAATACATTACAGAAATCAGATATAAGTCGATTTGACAAAAAAATGATTAACATTTAAAATTATCCATAATGAAACTAGAAGACATGATTTATCATGACGCACCAACTATGTTTCTTAATAAAGCTATGACTAAAAAGATGACAGTGTACATCAAAATGATATTCTTAATCAACGATGAATGAGATAAGTGTTGAGCAGTGGCTTAAGTCCCATCATTACATATTCTATAACAGTCTTAATATATAGTTTTCGCCGCACCCTTTATATATACCCGTGACGGTTATTGTTCTCCGAGGTCTCACTTGCTGCCCTCAACAAAGGCTCCCCCACTTCAAGAGGATGTGGAAGAAAACACCAAAAGAAGCTCTACTACTAGTATAACGATCCCAGAGACTGACATATGGGTCCAATAAAGGTTTGTGCTTTGTGTTCTCAATCCTAAGAAGACACCTCAGGGTTTCGATCTCAGTACGTAGAGAGCCCGAAAGTCAGAGGAAAGTAATAGAAGCAATGCACGGATTGGGAACAACCAACCTTAGGCAAGTTCATGCAAAGCATATTAGTTTCAATTATGTTCACCTTTTAGTAAAAGGTCAAGTGAATAGGACTGGTCTGATTATAACACAGAACTGGGTACCTCTAAGTTCAGGAGAGGCTCCTGCACAAAGCTGGTAGAATATGTGATATGACCTTTCACCTTTTGCACATTGTACGACTCTGGACTGCTCAAGAAAGAAATCAAGTCACGAAATTTTACTTGATATCAAAGATCGAAAAAATGTCAATGTTGGAAATTTTGGGAAGTCAACCTTTTCAAGTAGAACTGCACGTCATTGAAATCGATGATCCGATGAGAAAGCAATATTGCACAACAGTTGTGAGAAAAATCATGAGCCATCGAATTAATAACACAAAAGAAAATCATCACAGTTTGAGTACAGTCATCATCTCACATGTTTGAATGTTGGCACCACATATCTTTCCAGTTTCACTGAAGTGAATTTCAATCAGTTTGCCCTGTCATGTAATTCATGAAAACACCAAGCTTAACAATTTTATAAAAAATTATGATAGAACTCAATATTAGAAGATTTTGAAACTTACGAAACGACTAGAGTTATCATTTCTTGATGTTCTAGCATTGCCAAAAGCTTCCAAGATCGGATTGGTTTTCAAAATCTCATACTCTATTCCACTGCCGCCACCAAGTGCCGCCAAGTACTGCATTGCTATTTTTGCAGTTTCAGTTTTCCCAGCCCCGCTTTCACCACTAAACATATACAATTAAATTTCAGGTCACATGGTATACGCTCCCTAACACATGTAAACATGACATTGTCCTAAAAACATGATAACACATGTAAACATGACATCAATCAAGATACACTGACAGGCCACTAGGTGATTAACATGTAACAGGAAATCTAAAATCTAAAATAATACAAATTCTTATGAGGTATCATTCAGTATAATTGAGAACCAAGTTTCAAAAAAAAGTAACTTCAGTTCCTAAAAATATAATCAAGATTCGGTTAAGATGGAGTTGGGTTCACACGTCTTACAAGGTTAACCTAATGCAAAACACGGATCCTAATGTTACAATTCTGGAATATTCCATGTTAAACGAAAAAAACTACATTTTACATGTTAAAATCAATCCTACTCCATCAGATAGTTCTAGTAGTATTCTTTTTCTTCCCATGTTTTTTTTAGTTAGTAACAACTGAAGATGGACAACAAAGAAATGATACAAGAAAGGAGACTAGATTGGTCAAATACTGACCTTATGATGATGGACTGATTCACCTCGTCTGAAACAAACAAAATAAGTAATAAATAAATAGATCAAGTTACTATTTTAATTGAAAAAGTGCACTCACAAACTTCATAAACTTTAGATCAAATATGGATCACAAGACCTCTTATCATTTCTTGTATGGCTGTGTCAGTTATGGCATACACGTGGGGGGTTGCAATGGATTTGTCCCGATACGCTTCAATGTAATCATTTCCATACAGATGGACTTCTTTGAAGGGATTAACGGCAACCAATACTGGCCCAGCTTTTGTCTAGAATGCACAGTTTAAACAATCAGGAAAAACACAAGAAAAAAGTAAGGCAACACAGAATTAGACTACTGAGGACACTTACATAGATCAAATCTTGTTCATATCTGTGTCTGAGATTGTACAAGACAGATGGCTCACTTAAGTAGCTAAGTTGCATGAGATCATCCACACCATCAAGGATGTCAGGGTTCGCTGGCAACAGACTTTCTGTATTCACCCTAATGACCTGTTCTCATGACGAAATCAGTACTTACAAACTAAAACAGAATGTTTGAACCCACTCGAAACTGAAATGCGTACTTTTCCTTCGGGAAGAGACACAAGAGTTTCTTTTCCAGAAGCTGTCAATATTGTACCTAACTCCCAGTCCCCGTTTGAGAGTTGTACCCAAGATTGATGTTTCTGAAACAAAAAACTCTGAACCTTTAAAAACAACATATTAAGTTACTAGCTTTGAAGGGCCCAGAACCAAGAAATGCTCTTCACATCCAAAATACAACCTTGCAATGCTCAGAGAAATATAATCAAAGAATCTAGCCAAACAAGAAGTAGAATTTTGTCCATAAATTTAGAATAGGATGTTTTTATGAAAATGGATTACCTTTTTTGTCGCATAAGCGGAGGTGTCCTCCCACTTGTATTCAGTACGGGCAGGCAACAATGGAGCCGGACTATACCCAGTGATGCCTGTATCTTCATCTTCGGTTGACACCCCTTCTTCTTCAATCGGTTCAACCTTGCTGTACGGTGAATCGTCAATACCACGGACAGAGCCGTTCAGCGGACCATCATTTCCTACTTCACTTTCAAGATCATTACTATTACTACCAGGAGCATTGGATGGCACCACAACATCATCTCCTGCAACTCCATCAACCCGAATCTCAGCCTCGGATGACGATGATATACCTGCATACCTAAAACTAACAGGCAATGACTTGATCGACTGGAACACAGCTGTAGACATGGGTTTCTCCATCACATCTAGCAACCAAATTCGCAATGCAGGGTGTCGGGTGTAGGTTATCTCAAATAATGCCTGCAAATCACATGATCAAAAAGGCCTTTACTTTTACACCAAATTAAGAGAGCTGTCAAGCTTCACAAGGTCCCACTGTTGAGCTATTTGCTTAACATAGTGGCGGGCAGGGACCATATTTTCAAGAAAAGGAACAAGTGGCTTGTCCCTCTCAATATGACCATAAACAAGCACCAAACTCACACATGTTCCACCTCTCATCCAACAACATTACCTCCAACATGCGCCAATCTCTTATCGAGCTGTGCCTTTCGTGTACCTGTTCAATTATCTACAGCAAAATCCAGAACCGATCTCCAAAATTCAAGACCCCCCACCCAATTTTCTTTTTTAAAAGTACGTAATTAAATAAAAATAAAATAAAAATTCAATATCTCATAATTCACCATCCGTAGCTCTTCACTTCACGCAGAAAAATAACATTCAGACCACCACGTGCACTCTGCGCGTAATCCGTCAAACTTAAAGTAGCAGCAGCAACTACACAAACCTGTAAAAATGGCGGCGGGGGGCGATATCAGCGGAATTAAGGCAATCGGCGGCGAGATCCCGAAACTGAAGCGACTTCCCGGGTGGGAGCCACCAGCCGACGCCGCGAATGACCCAGTCAGGACAGGATCAGCTTGGAAATGAAACCTCAAATGCGGAGCCGAAAATGATGATGAAGAAGAAGAAGAGGCAAGCAGCAGCACAAGATAGTGTCGCGTTTGGTCTCCGAGAAAGTGAATGAAAGAGGGAAAAAAGTTTGATCTCTCTCTGCTTCTCTCTCTCTCTCTCTAGACTTGGCTCGCTGCTTTTCTTTTTCTCCAGCTGCTTCTGCCGCTCATCCTCGCATCACATAAACTTGAATTTAAAATTTAATTTCAATTAAAAAAAAAGTGCTTTATTTGCCGACCGTAGTTTGTAATTTCGATTTTATTGTTGTTGAAAATAAATTTGAAACATCCAATCGTATCCTATGATTCCGGATGTCTGTCTTTCCTCCCCTTCGATTTCAAATGTCGCCACGGCACTCTAATTACCGTTTAACCTTTTTGTGTATTTTAAATCCCCATTCTTATGGGTTGGGTATTTCATTTCAATTCCCTATTTATACTTACTCAGAATTATTTTACATAAAATGAGTATTTTGAAATGTGCAAAGTAGTGCGAGACAGGGAATTTATTTTAGGAACAATTTTAGAGGGGGAGTTGAACTATCATCATTTACCAAATTACGGATCAGAATTATCACGATTTTTAAAAAAAGTGTGATGAAAAAAAAAACTGAATTGATTTTCTAAATTAAAATTTACCGATACATTTATAAACTAATATTATCACAAAAACTTAGACTCTTGTACGAAAATTACGTTATTTGGTTGTCAAAATAAATAATATCGTTTTGCGCACATAAATAAAACTACGTCTTTTCATACTCAATCATAATAAGATCTATTTTATTTAAAAAATCAAGTAAATTGATCTTAAGCAAAATTCAAAATCAGTCCAATTTTTTTTACATCGCACCCTTTTTGGGTCTCGTGATAGTTCAGACTGTAATTGGGTAAGTGGTGATAGTTCATGACTATTTTGGATTTTTTTTTCTTATATTTTCAGGGTACCATAATTTAAATAGAATATTCAAAAATAAATAAAAATAGGAGATATTTGATAGGAAGAAACGGATATACCTCATCAGGGTATACAAGATATATACTTGAACGGCTAAAATAACTTCATTTTGAATGGTATTTAAGTTTTCATCGTTAAATACTCAGAACATTTAAATTACCAAATTAAGATTTTTTTGAGGATTAGGAGTTTTTATTATATCATTGTTTTTAGAGTTTCATAGTTTATTTTTTGAATAATTTTAAAACTTTGGAACTTTAAAAACACTAATATTTTTAAACCACGGAAAAATAAAAATAATAAAATTTTTGAAACTGTCAACATCTAAAATGTCTAAAAATAGACTTCATGTTTGTTTTAATTGACTTTCGATTTCCTAACTTGTGTATTTGACCACCACCACGGAATCATTTACCAGCACGGGAAGTTAGTTTTGTTTCTCCTAGTTCATGGCTTTAAGTTGACCTTTTTTTTTTCTTTGGAATTGACTTCTTTTCATATTTTTATTTCTTTTATATCCTATCATCCATTTTAATTTCGTTTATATCCTATTTAAAAAAAATCAAAGTTGTAAACCATAATTTTTCTTATTTTAAACCGGTGATTTTGTAAGAAAATAAAAAATTAGTGTTTTCTTATGTAAAAGTGACAACGTGCATTTTATATAAGAACAAAACCGTAATAGCAAACTTTGGGTTTACATAAGAAAAAATGTTTCAAATGGTTGCTTTATTTTTTTATTGAGGTTTTTTTCAAATAGGATAAAAATGAAATTATAATTGATGGTAGGGTAGAAAGGAAATAAAACTGTGGAAAGAGGATAGTCCGCAAAAAAACATCATTTAAGTGGAGTGGTGTTGTTTGATTTTTAAATTGAATTAACATATTTATTATATATTCCGTCAATTTAAGAGTATTATATATATATTATATATATAGATAGGGGAGGGATCCGTTGAAAACCTCCTTAAGTTGAGAATCATTGTGGACAATTCTGGACCAATCATTATTTACATGAAACAACAATGTATTAATTATATGGTTTCCTTTTTTTGATTTTATTTATTATTCTGTATTAATTATATGAGATTCATTTTTTATTTATTATGAAACAGATTTACTTGCCATTTTGAGATTTCGTTTTGTATTTAATTTACCGGATTTTTTTTGTCTAGATTCTTTTTCTAATTTACATATTTTTGAAGAATATGAATAGTGAATGAGGTTCACTGCTTAAATCACTATTCAATATGTTCACCACTTAGGTTCACTGTTGCAATATATTCACGACATGGAGGTTCACTATTCAAAAAATTTATAAAAATATAAAAAAATATAGTCCAAAAAATGTTCACTATGATAAAAGAATTATGGGGAAAAACCCAAAAGGGGCCCTGAACTATCACTGCTTACCCAATTGCGGTCAGAACTACCATGATTTCCAAAATGGGAGCAATGAAAAAAAAATAGAACTGATTTTTTGATTTAAAATTTACCATTACAATACAAACCTAATATTATTATAAGACTTAAATTTGTGTGCGAAAATTACGTCATTTGGTTATCAAAAGACATCGTTTTCTTTATGTGCGCAAAATGGTATAATTTATTTTGATAACCAAACGATGTAATTTTTGCACACAAATTTAAGTCTTATAATAATATTAGGTTAGGAATGTAATGGTAAATTTTATTTTAGAAAATCATTTTATTTTTTTTTTCATCGCATCCTTTTTGGAAATTGTGGTAGTTCTGACTGCAATTGGGTAAGCGATGATAGTTCAGGGCCCCTTTTGGGTTTTATCCCAAAGAATTAAACTCCAACATTGCTATCATGAGCAATAACCTCTCATGTCCTCAGCATCTCCTTCAGCAACATGAGCAATAACCTCTCATGTTCATTCATGGATCGTATGTTGGAAACTTCTTAACTAAGAAACACAAACCCAAATATAATAAGATCAACCACCAAACCAAATACTATCAGAATTCAATCATAAAATGCTGATGCAAGAGATGTAGTGTAGTTAGTACCTGATGTAGAATCCACAGTCTGTCTGTTAATAAGAAGTTGGGTGTGCTTCACTGAAAGCCAGACCAACATGCACTCTGTTGAGGAAAACAATTTGACAATCCTTAGGCTACTAAACCTTCCTTCCTTCACTTAATTTTTTCCTAACAATTTGACCAAGGGTTGGCTTCACAGGCTGAAAAAACTCATCAACTACTTTTTGAACTTGCAGCCTTCTCCAGAGGGAAGTGTTACTGTTGCCCCAAATATGTTCTCATCCACTTTCCTCTATACTTTCTGATAGGATTCCTTTTCAATGAATTTTCCTCCTCTTTCCAACCATTGTTTGGCACCTGCGATCTAGACACAAAGAAACATTCTCCAAGTGGAGCACTTGAGAGCGCTCGGATGAACACGCTCTTTTCTTCTTGTGCAACATTATATTTGTATCATCTTTAAATTTCCCCGGATTCTTAGGCGCACCTTTTGAAACCGTGGCAGGCATTCCCACTTCCTGAATAGCAATGATGTCCGGATTAAGCTCCGACACAAACTTACAAATCTCTGGCAAGATATTATTCACTCTATTATTTGCATTCGAAGCCACAATTTTATTGGGTCCTTTTGCTTCTCCTTCTCCATCTCCTTCTCACAGCCAGCAATCGCAACACCGCCATCAGCAACTCCATCACTGATCCCACTACCGGCACTGATAGGAGCCGGAAAATGAAGGGCTTCCTTGCTGATCCTTCCTTCTCTCGATAGGCTTGAAGAAGCTTCAGGAATTCAAGAGCGTATCAATTCTTCCTTGATTTATCTTAAAACTGAAAATTACCAGACAAATAGAAGAGGGTAGCAAATTTATACAAGGGAGATGAGTGGCGGGAAAATCTGTTACTCTTAAACAAATATCGAAATGCTCTAAGCGTCATCATTTACTCCTTTCCTTCATTTAAATTTCTTCCCACTAGGAAAAAATAGTAGGTCCCAAGGGCTTGGTAAACACGTCAGCCGGCTGCTCCGATGTGGACTTGGTGGAGATTGTCAAATCTTTGATACGATCTGTGATGAAAATCGATTTCAATGTGTTTCGTCCGCTCATGAAACACGGGATTGTTAGCAATAACAATGACAGACTGATTATCAGAGTATAGAGGAACCGGTAGAAACCCATGAACAGACCAGGTTTGTAGCATGTCAAGCACCCATAGAACTTTGCAAGTGGCTTTTGTCATAGAGTGATACTCTGCGTCAGCCGAAGAGCGAGATATTTTAACCGAATTTGTTTATCCACTTTTACTTATCACTTAACAATTTTCAATGCATATTAACTATCAACAATTAACTTAAAACGTCAAACATTAATCACTTCATTATCATAATCAATTAACAAATTATTTTTCATCAGTAATAATCTACTAATTTAACTTTTTGTACAAATTTTTATAAAAAAATATCAACCACCCACTCATTAAATTTGTTCAACCGCTAGCATTAACTTCATCTTAATCTACTCAAATTAACCTTAAACGATACTCCCTTTGTCCTCTTTTACATGTCACTTAACCGAATTTTTTTGTCCACTTTTACTTGTCACTTAACAATTTTCAATGCGTATTTAATATTGACAACCACCTTAAAACGTCAAACATTAATCACTTCTTTATCATAATCAATAAAAAATCATTCATCACTAGTAATAATCTATCAATTTTACTTTATGCACGGATTTCTTTAAAAAAATACCAACCACTCACTTATTAAATTTGTTCAACCGACAGCATTAACTTCATTTTAATCTACTCAAAATAATTTTAAACGACATGTATTAGAGGACGGAGTGAGTATGTATTAGAGGACAGAGGGAGTAGATGTTAATAACATAAAACATGGTGGGAAGCGAGACGAGAAAGTGCGCTAGTGTAGATAATCAATTATATATATATATTTTTAATTTTAAAAATTTTGAATGATAATTACTTGTAAAGATTTTTAGTATGTATTATCTTCATATTTTTTTAAATATTCAGAAGTTTAAAGGCTTCATACGTTTTAAGATACTTAGGATGTGTTTGGTTTAGAAAAAAATAGAGGGCAAATTTGGAGAATTTCATATTTGGTTTAGAGAAAGTTTATTTGAAAGAAAATTGAATAAAAAATGAGAAGAAAATTTAAGGTAAATCAAAGAGAGTTTTAAAACCTTTATTCAATTTTTCATTCCAAACCAAATAAAAGAAAATTAAATGTCCCTAAAAAATTTTCCTAATCCAAACACAACCTTAATGAAATATATGAGGCAATCACTCTTGGGTGCTCCGGGGTAGGTACTCTCGTTTGCGACGTCGTTTTGATTTGAATGAAATACAGCATCGTTTTCTCGTTTTCTGCCTCAACTGATGAATGTAGAAGCACAACTGATGAATATTCATCAGTTGTGTTTGTATATTCATCAGTTGTTCTTTTCTACAAATATTGAAGCACAAATCATCCGATGAATATAACAGGTCAACTGATGAGTATAGAAGCACAACGGGTGAGTATAGAAGCACAACTGGTGAATATTCATCAGTTCTGCTCCTATATTCATCAGTTATGCTTATATATATAACTGATTAATATAGAAGTACAACTGATGAAATTCATCAGTTGTACTTATATATTTACCAGTTGTGCTACTATATTCATCAGTTGTGCTTATATATTCATCAATTGTTCTGACCGAGCGCAGTGTACTTAATGTGTAACACATAAAACGACGTCGTTTTATAAAAAAACGACATCGCAAACGAGAGCACCTACTCTTGGAGCACCCAAGAATTTGCATATATGAGGCGTGTTGCGTGGCTTTGAATATTTATAATTTTAAATATATGGGTGGCATAGGCGGAGCCACCTGGGGCAGTGGGGGTGCCCTTTAAATCTCATCAAAAACACTTGTCTATGTAAAAAAAATAATATATATATATATATAATTTATATGATTAATTTCAACTAAGTTTTTATTTTGTCTCAAATTCAATCAAAATTTTGATTATGTAATTTTATCTCACAAAAAGAAAATACTAGATTCGTCACTGATGGGTAGATCAAAAGAAAGAGATGAGGTAGATCTCGACATTTATTGGGAGCATTTGAATTGATTGTGAAAGTCAAGACTGCCTCCTCCAAACACTGCCTCATCCATCGTACGTTGCTACAATAATAAACATACATAAGTAATATATGGTGGTTGTAACCGATTTTGTAATTAAAGAGGAAATCCAATGGTCGGTGTTTTGACATTCGACACGATTATCCATCCAATAACAAGGACGTAAGACCTACTAGATTCGTGCTTTCATGTACAAGCAAGCTATTCATATACTCCCTCCGTCCTCTAATACATGTCGTTTAAGGTTAATTTGAGTAGATTAAGGTGAAGTTAATGCTAGCGGTTGAAAAAGTTTATGCAAAAAGTAAAATTGGTAGATAATTATTGGTGAGGAATGCATTTTTTATTGATTATGATAATGAAGTGATTAATGTTTGACATTTTAAGGTAGTTGTTGATATTAAATACCCATTGAAAATTGGTAAGTGACAAGTAAAAGAGGACAGAGAGAGTAACATGTATGAGGAGAAGAGGTCCATTACATATTTGTATACTCGAATGAATCAATAGGGTGTTGTTCTAGTGGTTTTAGATCTGTCTAACAACTTTAAGATCTTAGGTTCGATAAACGACTCTTATCATAAAAAAACGATAAAATCATCCAAAAGGGGCTCTGAACTACCACTACTTGCTTAATTGCGGTCAGAACTACTACAATTTCCAAAAAAGGTGCGATGAAAAAAAAATGGACTGATTTTCTAAAATAAATTTTATCATTACATTCATAAACTAATAGTATTATAAGACTTAGATTTGTTTGCGAAAATTACGTCGTTTGGTTATCAAAATAAATTATATCGTTTTCCACACATAAAAAAAACGTTTTTTAATAATCAAACAATGTAATTCTCACACACAAATCTAAGTCTTATAATAATATTGGTATTGAAATATAATGATGAATTTTATTTTTGAAAATCAGTCTAATTTTTTTTCATCACACCCTTTTCAGAAATTATGATAATTCTGACCGCATTTAGATAAGTGGTGATAGCTCAGGATTCCTTTTATATTTTTTTTCCTAAAAAAAAATACTGGAATGAATGAATCTCGGTTTGTATTCTCTTTCAACATGAGGCTGCTGGCGCTATTTGATGGGACTTGATTCCTTACTCCATCCATGGCTGACCCACTATTTGCTTAATAAAAACACACATACGCAATCTCCTTGATCCATTTTTATAACACCATTTTTAGATTGCTTAAGGTTACCTGCTCAAAGGATCTGTTTGGTTACGAGACGAATTATAAAATAGTAAATTTCATAAAATTTCAGTCCACCTATTTATTTATTTATTTGGTTATTCTAAATAACAGGTATTATATTTCATTATTATAAACTAAAAAAAATTTATATTATTATTTTCATAATATTTTTTATTTAAAAATTTTCATCTATACCAAACAGAGCTTAAGGGCATCCTATCCAAATATCATGTTGAAAATGGATGACTGAATATTACTAGAGTCGACACGTGGCCAAACGACTCCAATTTACATTAATGCCCACTACCCACCAATCCTAGTAAATCATAACGCTTTTCATTTGATAACAAAATCATTTCACAAATTACAAAGTTAGTCGGATAGGTCCACTTGAGTTAATTGTTGTTTACAAGTGATAATTATTATCAACTTTTGAGCCTACTCTTAGTAATAACTTGCTCAACAAATACTGCCCTACAGTAACCAATCATTACCATCAGTGTTTTGGTATGATGGAACAAGTGTTGGTACTCGTCGTTCCGACAGGTGTTAATATAGAGTGACCGGGAGCGTCGTACGGATAGCGGCGACCGGAATTGCGAGATGTGATGGGGGTGGACAGGAGAGAGCGATCGGAGAGACTAGACGTGGTTGGAGACGGGGGGTGTCACGGGACCGAAAGTGTCGTACGGACAGACGAACAGACACTAATCTTTTATATATATAAATGTTGTTTAACAATTTCAATTCACAACTCCAAATTCTGATGATGTCACTTGACATTTTCATTTTTATTTTTTTCACATTTCAATTTGCACATATCCTATATTATAGTAAATTGGTATCATAAATTGATTAGTCTCATCTTGCCTCATAGTCTCTTTCATCATAAATTTGTCTCAACTTCTTTAACTTGAATCAACTTCAAAATTTGGCATGCTACTTAATTAGGCCGTGTTTGGTTGTGGGAAATATTGATAAAACAAACTAGTTAGAAAATTAATTGAAAATATTTTTGTATATAAGACAAGCAGAGTACCCGTCGGTTTGGATTGGTCCGGTTCGAGAAAAATTAAAAATTGAACCAAATTATTAGTCATCGGTTTTTTAAAATTTGAAACCGAACATTTAAAACCGAACCTATCCACTAACATTTAAAATCGAACCGATCCACTAACATTTAAAACCGAACCGAATCAACCGGTTTCAAACCGAACCGAATCGAATCAATTGGAACCAAACCGAACCGACTGATTCAAATCGAACCAAACCAACCGGGACCGAATCGAACCGACTGGGACCGAACCGAACCGATGACGCTCCCAATCCTATTCTGTTATATATATACAAGTATTGGTACCCGTCGTTCCGACGGATTTGGTTCGGTTCTGTTCGAGAAAAATTAAAAATTGAATCAAATTATTAGAACGAAAATTTGAAACTGTAACTGAAATTTAAAACCGAATCAAACCGATCAATTACAAATCGAACCAAACCAACCTGTTTCAAACCAAACCGAGCCAACTGGGATCGAACCGAACCGATCCGATCGAACCGAACCGACCAACCCGACCCGCCCCGACCCGACCCGACCCGACCCGACCCGGATGGAGCGACGCTCCCATCCTATTCTGTTATTATAGTAGATATATAGATTGTTCGACTTTCTTCTTAATTGTTTGGCACTGAAAGTATAAAAAACATTAATTTTCTAGGTTAAATTCAAAAACATACATTACACTACTATCACATTTTGACTTTAGCAATGAACATTACAGTTTCGTATTCTCAATACTTTAAACTTAAATGTAAAAATACTTGTCTCAAATTAATTGATCTTATTAAATTTATTGAGTATTATATATGATTGAGTATGGAAAAACATCGTTCAATTTATGTGCACAGAAAGAAATTATTTATTTTGATAATCAAACAACGTAATTTTCGTACACAAGTCTTGTGACTATTAATTTCTGAGTGTAAAGGCAAATTTTATTTTAAAAAATTAGTCCAATTTTTTTTATATCACATCCATTTAGACAATCATGACTATTCAAACCAGAAGATAAATAATAATAATTTAGGATCTTTTAAATTTTCCTATTTCATAAAACCAACCATAAAATGACTCATTAGAATTCAATGCAAATTGCAATAAATATAGATGAGAGTGTTGATTTTTTTTATTTGTATTTTAGGCATAATTTACTGATTCAAAAAATTCTGGTCAAAAGTCAATAAATTACGACTGTAAACGGTAACAGAGAGGCTTGAATGGTGGCGAGTTATGTACTGTAGCTGTAGTGAACAAGAAACGAGTGGGGACCAGAGCAGAAGGCAACCACCTGCCGCATGTTACCTCAACTAAACCAAACTCAACACACCCACTACCCACCCAGCTCCGACCCACCGCCGCCGGACGCAAAGCACCTCAGGTCAGTCTCGACTTTCATCTTTTCTGGGTTTTACTTACTGGGTCATTTAAATATAAAAAAAAAAAAAAATGGACACTGCATTATGCTAAGCACATGGGACTGAGTGAGCGAGGGAGCCATCTGCTGGGGACAACTCACTTAACACACCACCACCACCACCATCCACATTTAATTTGGTTTCTTTTAATCCTATTTCTCCTGCCAATCATTTCGATTGGATGAACATTTTTGCAGAGTTGGTTTAGGGTGGGGTGGCTTTCCCTTTCTTTATTATTTTAGTATTGTTAGTGTTTTTAAAGTATGCTGTGAATTCTGAATCCAGATTTTTCAGACCCCCCTCTTCATGTATGAACGTGAATCTACTGCTTTATTAGGTTAAGACTGCTTCAACCTTCAATTCAATCGCTTGCGCTTTCCTTGTGGGTCACTCTGATTAGGCCTGCCATCAATCATCACTTTTCCCAGCATTGCATCTTCTTCTTCTTCTTCCTTTCTCTTCCATGTTATTCCCCAGATTTATCGCTTCCTTCTTTTTTTGTCTCCACTACTGAGAAAAAAATGGGCTTTTCTGTTTTATCATTGCACTTGCTCCTTATATCTTCCTTTTTCTGCACTTTGCCGTCGCTGTCAGTTTAGGGTTTCCGCAGGGGAAGTTTCTGCTTCTGTTTCTACTTTGGTTTGTGCTGGGATGCTTTCACTTGTCGTGGTTAGTAAGCTGGTTCTAATGAGTATCAGAGTCTTGATTACTTGATTCGTCATTGATATTGAAGCTTTTGTCCTTCTTTCATGTGATTTAGTTCGAGATGATGTCATAGTCTTGTATGCTATCCTATTAAATCTGCAATCCCTAACTAGTTTTAAAAGATTTCTATCTTAGAAAACTATTTTAGGATCATGATTTCGTCTTTCCAGTTGTTAGGATACATCTAGTTTTCTTTCATCTTGAAAGTGGGCATATTTTCTGTGAATCCCTGCTTGGATTGTTAACATTCAGTATTAATACGAATTGTTTAAAAAGCTAACTCCGTGATTTTGTGGTTGTACTCTTTTCAGATATAACCTTCGTTTCTCAAGGAAATACCTCTCTGGGATTTGCAACTGATGCAAACTGAGGGAACTGGCCATGGCAAACCTTGTTCCTGGTGTTTTGTTGAAACTCTTACAGCATATGAACACAGATGTAAAGATTGCTGGTGAACATAGGTCAGTTTTACTGCAAGTGGTGAGCATTGTTCCTGCACTGGCAGCTGGCGAGCTATTCCCGAATCAGGGATTTTATCTTAAAGTGTCAGATTCCTCTCATGCTACCTATGTGTCTCTCCCTGATGAACATGATGATCTTATTTTGAGTGACAAGATTCAGTTGGGGCAATTTATTCACGTGGAACGTTTTGAAGCTGCTTCCCCGGTTCCAATCCTACATGGGGTCAAGCCGATCCCTGGACGCCACCCATGTGTTGGGAGCCCCGAGGATATTGTTGCAAATCGTTCACCTGGGTTTCTTAATAACAATTCTTCATCAGGGTCCAAATCTGCAGGGATGGTGAAATCATCTTTGACAGGATTAGATAGTAGCCGTGCTGGGGATAGAGAGAAAACCGTTCCTGCTAGACTGAGTAATGCTTCCAAGGAAGAGCAGCCAGTTAGGAAGATGGGATTGCTTAATAGGTCAAAGTCTCAACTGGCAAAGCAAGCATTGGATGCAGTAGCCATTGAGAAAACCAGGGACATATTTGCAAAGTCAAAGTCCTCTAAGAATATTAGGTCTGTTCCTTCGTCCCCTACTAGTGTTTATTCACTGCCAACTTCTTTTGAGAAGTTCTCTAATAGCATAAAACAACAAACAAAGATTAAAGGACCAGACAGAGGCACTGTCAAATCAGGATCGAGTGAAAAATCGAGTTCTCTCCATGGCACCAGTTCACTTTTGAAGAAGGTATCAACCGGGAGCACAATCAAGAACTGGGTTCAGGGAATAGAGCTGGGGCCAAAGGCTTTCAGAAAAAGCTGGGAGGGAAACATTGAGGTGAAGCAAAAGGAGACTTTAAAACTGAGGACTGGAAAGTGTAGTTCAAGCTCCGAAACTCGTAGCACTGCCGTAAGTTTCCGACTCTGTTTTTATAGTTGCATAGACATTCCTTTTGGCATAATCTATACACTGCAAATGCTAATCTTGGTATGCTATTTATTTCTAATCTTCTTCCTTCTAAAGTTTCATTACCATAAATTCTTACCACTTTTTTTTTATCTTATTGTTTAAGCTTCAATGTCTAGATTTCCTAAATGTTATTTGTTTTTAGTAATTGATTGAGTGATGATGCTCTGTTATTTAAGCTTATGATTCTTGTATTTTTGTGGATGTCACGTGTTTCTTGCTGCATTTAATGATATGATGTTATTTTCCTAATTGTGTCTCGTCATGTTATTCACATTTTCAAGGTCACTTCCTAATTTTGGATGTATGCAACAGACTCCTAAAAAAGATCTGACACCAAGTCGGAGCGCATCGGCCAAAGATGGGAATAAGTATCAGGTATCCACAAAATCATCTAAAGAGGAGAAAAAGACTGAGCCTCTAGCTAAACTGAGTCCAGGTGATAGTATTGAGAAATCAATAAAGCCCAGAACATCAATAGGAAGGAAATCGCCCGGTGAAGGTGCTAATAATGGATTGGGAGCCTTGGCCAAGGTTTCCCCAAATAGTAGAAAGTTAACTGAAGCAAGTGCTTCATGGGCTTCACTCCCATCGTCTCTTGCAAAGCTCGGAAAGGTATTTACTACATGAATCCTTTCCACATCTGCTTAATGTCTGTTTTGCGTTTATTATTAATTTCTCATGGTAGATATTTTTTCACTTCATTCCTTATTTCGGGTGAGAATCAAATTGCCTCTATCAAATTGTTTCTCTGTTTATGAATGAAATAAAACTTGAACTGACAGTAAAAAAACAAATTGAAGTTGATAAATATTTCATTTGTTATATTAGCATTTTTGATATTTTAAGGTGCTTGACACAGCTTAACGCTGTCGAGGTGTGCAGACAGTACTTAAACATGTTTTGTTCAAAAGTGATTCTTTAACAATCTATTGGCTGTTGCTTCAGGAAGTTCTGAAGCACAGAGATGCAGCCCAGAGGGCGGCCATTGAGGCTATGCAAGAGGCATCAGTGGCAGAGAGTCTTCTTAGATGTTTAAGGTACACATCTCTCTATCACTGATAAAGGAAGAGAGAATATGTGGACATCATGTCAGTATCCAAAGCTTTGTGCCCCTAAGTTAAATCGAAATAAATTCTGGTCATGACAACAATAGCAGAATTATATATTATTTTAGTAATATTTTATATGTCAAATAAAAAAACGTTAGTCGATTTTTTTATTGTTATTTCGAGTTTAGCAATGATTTATTGATGTTTATGTTAAGTGGCTTCTCCGTCCAGCAGGACAGATGTTCTAAGTTGTTGCTGGGTTCGGATTTTGGATTCAGATTCTACCGGAAAAATGTGATAAATGCTGAACAACTCATTCATCAAAATTCCATTGCATATCACACAAGTTTTCATGTTAAATTTTACGTACAGTTTAGTGTTGGAAAGTCCTTTCATGCTAATGTATGTGATTGTCATATGCTTTGATTAAAGAAAAGACGTATGCCTATGCTTATGTGATCATAGGCTGGCATTTTCAGTAAGATGCCATTTCCCTATTATATTATCTTCAAAATAAACCTCTTATTTTATCGTAGATGTTGTGGCAATTTTCAGTCATTTCATTCATATTGTTAAATTCATCTTTTCCTTCAACATGTTATTGGCATGTCAAAGCTCGTAAGAATTTTCACAGAAAAGCCTTATTATTAGCTACTCTATGAATTGAAGCCTTAACTATCTTATGATTTGTCGATAATTTCATATGATAATCATCCCTCGTTCCATCCTTGACCGACATCATTATGATCCTGATTTCATTTCCTATGCTATTTTATCATACTATTTTTTCCTAAAACGAGTCAGCTGCGGAAATTTTGTTTAAATTTTGAATGCGCTTTCTAATATGTTCACGATACAATGGGTCTGCCATTTTTAAACTTTGACACATCCTTTGGTGATGCTGGTTTTTGTTATATTTGGGGATAGGCGCACTCTATTAGAGTTTTTTTTTTTGTCTGTCCAGAAACAAAATCTCATAGATTTATATCCTTCCCCTAAATCTGATGTAATGGATTTGGGGACAAGGTTTGATTCTCTCTAAGATGTTTATATGCACTCATATAATATATGTGAAGCATCCACAACTTAGACAATGCCGATTGGCATCTGAGTCTTATGAGTAAGAATGTTATTTTATGTGCTTGCTGATGTTTTTTTCTTCTTTTTTGCAGAACATACTCTGAGTTAAACTCTTACGCGAAAGAAGATGACCCACAGCCTGCTATCGAGCAGTTTCTGACTCTTCATTCAACCTTAAACAGTGCTCGGACTGCTGCTGATTCATTATTGAGGGCCATCCCAGAAGGTTCATCTCCTGATAATGAAAGTAACAAACAACCATCTGAAGAGGAACTTAGGATTGTATCAGAAAGACGGAAACAAGCCACCTCGTGGGTTCAAGCTGCATTGGCAACGAATTTATCCTCCTTTTCTGTGTATACTAAAGAACTTTCTTCCCCTCCTAATGCGATGTCAGCATGGGCTAGAAGCACAAGCTCCCTTCCAGGAAGCCAACCCGTCATCGTCCTTGAAAGCTCCGCAAGGAATCCCATGACTCAAACCACAGCGCCACAAGATAAAGCCCGGCCATCTGTCAGCTCCAAAATTGCTACTCCAGGTGCTGCAAGACGGTTGTCAAACGGCTTAGCTTCTGCGCAAAAGGCTATAGTCCAGCTGGCACCTCCTCCGCCCCTGGAGTGGAATCGTGGAAACGGCCTGGATGAAACCATTGATCTAGCTGACATGATGCAAACAGAATGCCAGGAGTGGTTCCTAAAATTTGTGGAAAAATTCTTGGACGCCGATGTAAATGCGTCTACGTTATCAGACAATGGCCAGATAGCTGGTATGCTGACCCAGCTGAAGAGCGTCAACGCTTGGCTAGACAAAATTGCAACAGCGGACACGGAGGATGCGGAGGCGCCCAGCAACAGTACCATACCCGGCGACACCATTGACAGGCTGCGTAAGAAAATTTATGAATACCTCCTCACTCATGTGGAATCTGCGGCAGCAGCTCTAGGCAACGGCCCTCAGTCCCAGCCCCAACCACCTGCACCTCCATTATCAAGGACCCCAGCAGACACCAAAAGCAGAAGATGACTGAGCTCGCTGTTTACCTGAACAGCAGCTCCAGCTAGTAAAAAACCATATAACAAAGTCATTTTTTATTAAGAAAAGATCATGTGTACATAGAAAGGAAAACTCCTACATGGGTCTGAGATTCGTAGAGGGGGGAACCCTCCTTTTGCACCTCAATTTGATGCATTAGGCTCATGAGAATGAAGTGAGGTTGACATTGCTTATTCTTCTTCTTCTTCATTTTAGAATCACCATCCTAGTAAAGCTATTGGGTAGCTGTTTGATGTTGTGAAGGAAGGCTGCCGCATTGATCGGAACACTTGTTTCAGTGGACTGAAAGCTGATGGGATGAGTGGGATGTTCTAGTAGTCAGTAGTTGTTGACTACTAGCTGTTCGATGTTGACTGGACTGCTACAAGGCTGCAGCTTTGATCAATAATTGTCCTTCATAAATATGATCCATTACATAATACTCAATCCATTCAAGGTTAATTTGTCTAGATTAAAATGAAGTAAATACTAGCGATTGAACAAATTTAATAAGTGGGTGGATGATGTTTTTTTTTAAATTGTGCAAAAAATAAAATTGGTAGATTATTATTGGTGATGAATGATTTTTTTATTGATTATGATAAAAAAAATTTAATGTTTGACGTTTTAAGATAGTTGTTGATATTAAATGCGTATTGAAAATCATTAAGTGACAAGTAAAAGTGGACAAAAAAATTCGATTAAGTGACTTGTAAAAGAGGATAGAGGGAGTAGTATGTCTATTACCCCCCTGTCCTCTTTTACATGTCGCTTAAAATACCGTGCATTAATTTTTAAAAATAAATAACTCAAAATATAAATATTATAAAATTATAATAAAATATATTATCGAAGTAAAATTCGATACGAATAAATTGAGATCCATCAACATAATGTTTATCATAGAATTTCACAAATAAAACAACAAGTCAAACTCCAATCTATAAAAGGAAAGCGACAAGTAAAATAGGACAGAGAGAGTATCTTTATGCTGATTAGTTACTACTTATTGGGTGTTTTGAGTTGGATTGATGCTGGTTTATTTTTATTTTTTATTTTTATTTATAGACGGTATTATAATACAATTTACAGAAAAAAATAAGTTCAATATCTTATTGTAACTATTAAAATTAAAATCCAACAATTTGATTCGTTACTTTTAAAATGCATTATTGTACTCTAGTTTAATAATTTTTATTTTTATCAACTTATTAAAACCCAACAATAAAAAAATCCTTAAAAAAAGAAATTAATCAACAACCCAAAGTCATAAACTGAGTCGCGAACCATCCAAAATATACCAATGAATGTGTGCATTGAATGACATATTCAAATGAGCAGCTATGTTCACCAGATGATATGTTCAGATGAGTAACTATGTTCATCAGATGAGATTTTATGTTTATCAGATGGTATATTCATGATATGAGATATTATGTTCATCAGATTATATGTTCGTCAGATGACATATTCATCAGATGATATGTTCATCAGATGAGCTGCTATGTTTATCAGATGAGCTGTTATATTCATTATTCAGATGAGCTGTTATGTTCATCGAATGATATGTTCATCAGATGAGTTGTTATGTTCATCAGATGAGCTGTTATATTTATCGGATGATATGTTCATCAGATGAGCTGTTATGTTCATCAGATTTGATAATATGTTCATAAGATGAACTGCTATGTTCCTTAGATTGAAGAAATGATGAAATATTTCAATGAAAATGAAGTAAAACGACGTCATTTTCGAGCGAGCGCACCCATCTAGATGGGAGCTCTCGGTCCGCCCATGAATCATTGCACCTCACTCTCCTCTCGACAGCAAATTCTCCCCATTTACTGTCAACACTCCATCCACTTCCACTCTCCGGAAAACCCCCTCTTCAAAGCCATAATTCTAATCACCTAGTCGTCAAGGGAGTTTTTCATCATGTCGTGTCAACTCTTTAAAGCAATATATTTTTAAGATATTTAGGCTCTATTTGTTTTAGAGAAAATTTGTGAAAAAAGAAAATTGAGAAAAATGTGAATAAATTCTATATTGATTAAATAATTTGTGAACATTGAAAATAGATAGAAAATGAGATAAAATTTAATTAAAATAAAGAGTGTATTATGCTTTCTTAATAATTTTTCAAATCAAACCAAAAAAAGAAAGTAAAATAGAATTCAGGAATAACTCATTTTCACTCTCACTTTTCTTTACTTCTTATTTTCTGTAAACCAAACACACAATTAATAGACATTTCTTTATCATACATGTTTCTTATACTTTGATTGGTTTAGAAAAGTTTGAAGAACCCGTAAATTTCATCTCATTAACCTCTTATTTTATTAGAGTCGAAAATACTAAAAAAATATACCAAAACAATTTGACTAAACATTCATTCTAATTTTCTTTCCTCTCAACTATAAAAAATCATATATATGTTTCCACACATTTCCTTTCCCTATTATTGGTTAGGCTGTGTTTGGTTTAGAAAAATTTTGTAAGAAAGAAAATTTTGAGAGAAAATGAGAAAGAATATTTTGTTTAATTCAAAAAAAATTAAGGAAATGAAAATTAAATAAAAATAAGAGAAGAATTTTACCAAAACAAATTGTGTTTTAACACTATTTTCATAATTTTCCATCTTTAACCAAACAATGAAAAATGAGATGAAATTCATGTGTATTTCATTTTTCTTCCTATTTTTCTTTTCCCTTTCAACTTATCCAGGTCAAACAAAGCCTTAGGTTGTGTTTGATTTAGAAAAAATTAACGGGAAAGATAAATTTGAGAGAATTCCATATTTAGTTCGGAGAATGTTTGTGGTAGAATGAAAATTAAAGAGAGTTATAAAACTTTCCTTCAGTTTTTTCATTTCAAACCAAATAAAGAATAATCAAATGAAATCCATGATGAATTTCATTTTTCTTCTCATTTTTCTTTCCTTCAGATTTTCTTAATCAACTGAAAGCCTCCTTTGCGATCATTTTATTATCCATTTCAACTAAATTCAAGGGTATTTTAGTAAAAATATTATAATTTTCCTCGTTTTCTCCTAACTCCTTCATAAACCAAGTAACAACTAATACTTTTTCTCTTTTTCCTACTATCCTCTCCTTTCTGTTTTCTTCTTTCAAATCATTTCTCTCATTTTCTCTTCAAACTCAGAAACAAAGCATTATAGTTTTCATATTCTTATGAGTTCGGCCACATTCGGCTAGTTTGCACTTCACCTTTTACAAACAACATTCGGTCACTTTTTGTCTATCCAGATGCTTTCGGTCACTCATTTAAATTTATCCGAAAGTCTTCTTTTTTGGATGAAAACGGTCGAAAAATCTCCAATCAGTTTCCGACCGGTAGATCATAGACCGGAAAACAAGCAATCTTTTATCATAGAAATTAGCAACTAATAGCTATGAAGACACAAGAAATATATAGTAGGAACAACCCTTACAAACCAAACTTGCTTTTTTAGTTGACTCCTTCCCTTATTGACCTCCACTGATAACTTCGAATTTAAACTATGGGATTTTTGGACTCAAGAAGAGAAAACTTGATGTGTTGAACATCTTATAAAAGAGAGGGTGAGACCCTTCTTATATAGTGTGATTAGAGGCACTAATCTTAGTATACCTAAGTTTCTCTCTTTAGAATGTCTTCTACGTGTTTCTATGTATCACTAGACAAAATCTTGATAGTAATTCTTATAAGATTTAGACTTGCAAAGCATAGAAATCGGAAACATAAAATAGAGTCAATTTAGGAATCCTTGTTTGTACACCAACTCTACTTGCACTGCTGGTAAAAGTTCGCTCGGAATTAGACTTCAACTTCTTCTAAGAAAGTGTAGATCTTTGTTTTCTCTTTTTATAGCAATTTGAATAATAAAAAAAAACGTTGCATGCGAAAGTTATGACCCTTAAAAGTTGTTATGTCGACATTGTCTCATTTGTAGAAACATTCTGCGTGTCACGTTTAAACTCAAAATGCACTACGCTCTCAGCCCTGTGTGGCCTCTACAGAGTTAACTTCTTGCTCCTTTCTTAATGGTGACACGTGTACTCCCCTCGACATTTCACCGCGAGCAACTAGGGATGGCAATTCAACCGAACCGAACCGTAACCGAACCGTCTCCGCCCGGTCAACATGGATAATAACCGAGTTGACCACGCCCACGGTTAAAACCGTAACCGAACCGAAAATAATTGGACGGGTAGGTTAAGGGTATGGTATTTGCCATATCCACCCCGACCCGACCCGACTTTAGTTAACCACCCATAATAGTATTTAAATAAAATAATACATATAGTAGTGTTAATTAATACATTTAATTCTATAATACATATTTCTCTAGTAATTATTGAAAGAATTTAAATAAAATGCTCAATTTGTAATCATAATATAGTATTGTGATTCATTGAGTTAGCTTTATTAGATTATGCTTATTATATTTTGCTAGGACTAGAAAAAAAATCTTGGTCTCAAGCTGTGCGACGTGTTTTCTTTATTTATGTCATCGAATGAAGCGAATTATCTTAGTGAAACCATAGACAACATCAAAACATTCATGTCTGAAGCTACACAACGAGTTTTATTTCATTTGTCACTTGCTGAAGCGACGAAATAGCTATTATTTTTTTATCATCAAGTGAAAGCTTGGCTGAAGCGACCGATTGTCAAGTATGACTTTTATGTCATCAGTCTTTATTTCTATTATCCAAACCACACACAATTTGCAAAAAGCACAACCTTAGCCAATGTGTAGTCTGTCGTCTCTCATCTGTACCAAAGATAAGATTTTTTTTATATTTTGTCTACAATTTGTGTCTTTACAAAGACTTCTATATTTTGTAATGTGTTTTACATTCGGTTTATTTTTATGAAGGTCGTGACAAGTGATGAGGATGATATAACTTCACTAATGAGGATTCACTCTCTATTTTTTCAGACAGTGCAGTAAAGACCATTGTTTGGAACTATTTTGAGACGGTTCCAGTTCTTGATTTAAAGAAAGCAAGATGTGTATACTGTAAATGTCTTCTTAGAGTAGATTTGATGGATGAGACGTCACATCTACATGCTCAAGTGAAATCATCCTTGAAAAAGAAAAATCAAGTTGTAAGACAATCCTTTTTTTATGTGAATAATAAGAATAAAGTAAAATCTCAAGCTTTTGATCAGCAAAGGTTTAGGAAGAAATTAGTTTCAATGATCATAGTTCATGAAAATCCTCTTTTAATTGTCGACCATGTTGGGTTTAAGAACTACTCATTTTCTCTTCGGTCTTAAATAAGATGAAACAAAGGATCAGATATCTATTAAGATGCAGTACGTGTCACTTGTTAATAATATCGCACTACTCCTGATTTTAAGTAAGATGTGACGCCCTTCGATAATTTTTTTTTCACCAAGTTGGGGATAAGAAGCTTGTTATGCACTATTAACTGGTTGACTGATCAGGACGAGCAAATTATTAATAACAACATATTGTACTAGAATATTAATTAGTATCATTGCTTTTTTAGAGATATAAAACTTAATTTAGATATTTCCAACGCTTGTAATAAAGAAAAACTATGCGAGCTAAGACTATTCTTCTCATTCGTGGCCAATTGCAATGCTTTTAGGTTTTCATATGAGAGATCGACTGTTGGTTAAATGGTTAACCATGGTTAAACCGAAACCCGATGGGGATGGGGATGGTTTTGATTTTTCCATACCCGAGCGGTTATGGTGCGGGTATGGTTTTGATATGTTTCGAGACGGATAGGGTATCGTAATACCACTAACCGCCCCGAACCGCACCATTGCCATCCCTACGAGCAACTGCAATCCTCAACGCGCGGCCTTGTGGTCGAACAAATATTGATTTTTGTCCGCCCATCCGAATTTTGTCTGTATTTTCATTTAAAAACTCTCTTATAGCATGTTTTTGCGTTAAGACCCAAAATAATGTTGAAATATAAAAACTCACTAAAGTTATTAGATGCTACCCTCAAGCAATCAATAATTAAGTGAGATAAGTATAAAATAAACTGAATAATTCCGACTTATAAAAACACATCCTTTATTGCTCATTTATCACTATTAAGCAAACATTGTTACATTTTATTATACACTGACAAAATTGTTCTCACCACATTCTCACAACTTCTGCCGCGCCAAGTCGTTAACTCGCTTTACAAGTTAACTTCGAAGGATATCAGACGCCTGCATTTATTCTTCCTGTGTTCTTGTATGAACAATGCCTTTAAATTTAAGAACATCATTTCTTAGGCCAAGATGACTAATTGCAATCTTTTGAGTACCCCAATCAATGGTGTTACGAAGCTGCTAGCCAAAGATCTACTCCCTCTGTCCTCTTTTACATGTCACTTAACCAATTTTTTTTTGTTCACTTTTATTTGTCACATAACAATTTTCAATGCGTATTTAATGTCCACAACTACCTTAAAATGTCAAACATTAATCACTTCATTATCATATTCAATAAAAAATACATTCTCCACCAGTAATCACCTACCAATTTTACTTTTTGCACGGATTTTTTTATAAAAACATTAACCACCTATTCATTAAATTTGTTCAACCGTTAACATTAATTTCACCTTAATCTAGTCAAATTAACCTTAAACGACATGTAATAGAGGACGGAGGGAGTACCAGTTGCTAGCGCCGCCAACTATAAAAGCATCACTGACGTGCTGCAGTACCTTACATTTACCAGCCGAACATTGTCCATGCTGTCAAACAAGCTTGCGTACGTATTCACGATCCTCATGAGCCGCACGTCACCATATTCAGATGTATTATTTGCACTTGTAAGGAACCATTGACCATATATTAAAACTTCTGTAATAACATCAATTCAGTTTATCTCTCAATCAATCCGATCGAAAAATCAATAAATCAAGCATATATAAATTGATATTAATTTTCCTCAATGAGATTTGCCTTCTTCATGTACTGACCCACTTGTAGTTGAACGATATATTTGTCAAGGGCCTTCCTATGTGCACATTTTTTTAAAAAAATTGCTCCATTTTGAACATCTGCCAAACTCCCATTCCAACAGAAAGAAATATTAGTAAATATTCAATGGAGATACGCTTCCATTTTTAGAAAAATGAATCATCTTTAATTGGAGATAAATAAATGGGGAAAATTCAAAAGGGATTCTGAACTACCACCGCTTACCCAATTGCGGTCAGAACTATCACAATTTCTAAAAAGAGTGCGTTGGAAAAAAATTGCAATGATTTTCTAAAATAAAACTCACAATTACATTCCAAAACTAATATTATTATAAGACTTAGATTTGTGTGCGAAAATTACGTCGTTTGCTTATCAAAAGACGTTATTTTATTTATGTGCGCAAAACTATATAATTTATTTTGATAACCGAACAAAGTAATTTTCGCACACAAATCTAAATCTTATAATAATATTAGTTCAGGAATGTAGGAAATCATTGTAGTTCTGACCGTATTTGAGTAAGTGGTGATAGTTCAGAGCTCATTTTGAATTTTATCCATGAATAAATTGTATAGTGACAAACAAATAATTTGAACTTCCCTATACTATATATAGTGAAATAAAGCACACACTAAAATGTTCTTTTTCGGGATTTAACTTTTTTACAATCTAATTATGACGTTCGTTGATGACTTAATACCATCATATTTAAATATATAAAATAAAAATAAATTTGAAAACATCTTTACTCCTGACAATGTCTGTCATGATTGCTGTGTTACTAAATAGCGCGTGACAGATCACGAAGTCAACTCAATGCGACAACAACTAACGCCTGCTTGGTCCCGTGGTTGGCCTCATACCATTCATTAATTCTCCAATTCCCATTTTCTTTTGTTTCTTCTCAAAAATGAATTAAACTGAAAAGTAATATTTTTTTCATATACATGTAGTTTAAGTTAAATATAGTAAATTCATATGATATTTAATATTACTAATCGAACAAATTTAATAAATAAAAATTTAATGTATATTTTTAGAATTTCGTGTAAAGGATAGAATTGAATGATTATTAATGATGTATAATTATTTTTTATTAATTATGATAATGAAATCATTAATTTTTTAAAAAATAGTTATAACTATTAAATACATATTAAAAATATTAAATGAAAAATAAAAAAATATTTAGTTAAATAATAAATAAAAATGAACAAAAAGAATACATAATTTTTTGTAACGGATATTATTATAATTAGGGATAAAATCCAAAAGAGGCATTGAACTAGCACCACTTACCTCATTGCGGTCAGAACTATCATGATTTCCAAAAAAGGTGCTTAAAAAAATTGAACTGATTTTCTAAAATAAAATTTATCAATACATTCCTAAACTAATATTATTATAAGACTTATATTTGTGTGCGAAAAATATGTCGTTTGGTTATCAAAATAAATTATATCATTTTGCGCACATAAAAAAGACGTTTTTTAATAACCAAACGATACACTCAAATCTAAATCTTATAATAATATTAGTTTTGGAATGTAATGGTAAATTTTATTTTAAAAAATCAGTATATTTTTTTTCATTGCACTCTTTTTGAAAATCATAGTTCTAATCGTAATTTAATAAGTAGTGATAATTTAAGAATATATTTGGATATCATTATTATAATCCAACCATATTTAAAACTTTTGGTATACCGGAAATAGTCAAATTATTATAATACTACAGACGAAAGCATATGACGAACAAATGCTACTACAGCATATGCAGTGCTGACTCGTCCGTGACGGTAGTAGCTCACCATATACGAAAAGAAAAAGAGACAAAATATCTGTATGGCCAGAGGTACTGTCTCGAATCAAAAACGTCACCACCAGTCCCTTTATCATACGCAACCATAATTTTTTATTTAGATAAAATTCAAAAAATATCCTCAACTATCACCATATTTAAGTGTTAAAAAAAATTAATCTTGAGTATCATTCAAAATCAGTCCGATTTTTTTTATCGTACGTGATACTTCAGATCGCAATAATTTAGAGCCCTTTTGAGATAAAATTCAAAAGGGGCCCTGAACTATCACGACTTACCCAACTGCGATCAGAACTATCATAATTTTCTAAAATAAAATTTACCATTACATTTTTTACTAATATTATTATAAGATTTAGATTTATGTGTGAAAATTACGTCGTTTGGTTATCAAAATAAATTACATTGTTTTGCGCAATAAAAAACGATGTCTTTTGATAAGCAAACGACATAATTTTTGCACACAAATCTAAGTCTTATAATAATATTAGTTTTGAAATATAATTTTGAGTTTTAATTTAGAAAATCAGTTCAATTTTGTTTCATCATATTCTTTTTGAAAATCATTATATTTTTGAATGTAATTTAATAAACAGTGATAGTTGAAATCCATTTTTAATTTTATTTCTCTTATTTTGTGTAGTTCGCAGGATGAGCTTTTATTTATTTATATTTGGATCGAAACGCGTGGCGGTGGGTCGACTCGGAGTGGCATAATCGCATCGTCTGCCAGCCCATCGCACAACTACACCAACAACAACAAGTGAAGAAGCACGCACCTCTCTCTTCTCTCCCCACTTTTCTCGGAAACGGATCTTCTGCAAAAGGTAAGAAGAGGGAGAGGATCGAAGAAGAAGAAAATGCAGCAGGCGATCGCCAAGGCTGTACCCTGCGCAATGGCTGCTTCCTCCTCCTTCGCCTGCGCTCGGGTATGTCTTTCTTCTTCTTTTTTTTGTCGGAGTGGATCGGGTCGCGTATGTGGACTGAATACGAGGAGGATGTTTGTTTGCTATGATTTCGGGCAGGTCGGCGGCCATTGCGATTTCTGAATTTGTTTGCGGTGGAGTTAGGGTTTGTAGTGGTTGCTCGAAATGGTGGGTTTTGGTGGTTACTGAAAGCGATTCACCAATAACTCATGATTATGTTCATGTGTGTATTTGAAAGTGCTTCTGTTTTGACAAGTGGAGGATGTAGGTGTGCGCTGCGAGATTTGAAGTTAGCCGCTGTATTTACTGCATTTGATATCAAATGTTATGTGGCGTGAGGGCTTGTCATTTATGATTATTTTGGAGGAATTTATATACAGCATCCCAAATCCTTATTACTCTTTCCTCCATGCCAGCATCAGCTGTTTGCGAGGGAGGTTTCTTGCACTCTTGAAACTAGGACTATTGTAACCTATCTTCTCTTCTTCTTTTTCTGCTGGGTTGGCTACCTAACCTGAAAGACTGGGCTTAAGAAATGTGTATGTTAGTAGTTTTTCTCTGGATATTTTTGTTGATGTTGATGTCTAATGGCTTCAGCTTGCCAGATACTTTAAGCATATATTTTTATCATCTGGATGGGTGCCTCTGTGGTTGAGTTTTGATAAGGGTTGCTGTGTTTCCAAATGGTTGAGGAGAAGCTGAATTTACATGTATTTGTCATGCGCCAGGTCAAGTGCAGGCTAAATTTATGGCCAGGAATGAGGCAGCTTTGCATTAGGAAAAATCTCTTGTATGGATTCATGAGGATCTTTTCTATGCCTTTGAAGACACTGCGGGGAGCTAGTCGATCCCTTAAAGTTGCCCAATTTTGTAGTGTTTTAAATACATCTTCTTCTCTACAAATTGAATTGGTGAGAGCCAGTAATTTGTCAGTTCCTCTCTTATCTGCTTATTTTCTTATTTGTTGCTTGTGGTTTCTTGCATACAAACTTTTTGGGGTATCAAAAGACTCTCTTATCTCAGCGATCCATTGTTTTATGATTCCCCGCCTGTGTCTTGTACACGTACAATCATTCACCAATTTTTGGTTATTCCTTTCCATCAGGAAATTGACTTCACAAACTGGTAGCTTTATGATCCCATTGAAGTGTAGTTAAGTACTTTGCATACTGAATGTACTTGTCTTTTATTGATGTCGCTCATTATTCTTTAGGTACCATGTCTCAAGGACAACTATGCGTACCTTTTACATGATGTGGATACAGGCACTGTTGGAATTGTTGACCCATCTGAATCATTGCCAGTTATAGATGCTCTTAGTCGCAGTGATCGAAATTTGACTTATATTTTGAATACTCATCATCATTATGATCATACTGGTGGAAACTTGGAATTAAAAGCAAGGTACGGTGCCAAGGTATGAAAGCTTTTCATCTCAAGAGCAAGATTATTTATTCTAAAAGTTGCTTACTGTTTGCAATATATTTTATCAATCTCAGTGTCATTTGATTATTGCTTGCAAGTGAAAAATAGTTTGATTCTCTTTGAAGCGTTCAGTCTTGTGACTTTGCGATGAAGTCGGCTTGACACTTGAGTGTGCATGCCTAGATAATCCATATGTGGTGAATTTTATTGCAGATGTTAAACTATGGCTCACTTCTAGAAGATATTCATATAACTTTCCCCATCCATTAGCTAACCATACCATAAGTGCCATATTGTGTCATTCTCAACTGTTGACCAGAGTTTCGGGATTTGTAGACCAGTTTAGATCAGTCCTATTTGTTATTCCTGTAGTCATTCTTCATTATTTGTTGTTTCTTTGATAAAACAAATGCATGCCTTGCCCTGTGTTATCACATTCTTTTTTTCCTGTGGCTATCTCATATGCCTCCACTGGTGGAATTGCAAATGATTTAGGTTTAAAGAAATGAAGATACTCTAGGGCATTTATGAGTTTACCATTTATCACATTCATGATAACTTTTGGAAAGTTGATCTAATGAATAAATATGAATCTGTTTCTTGTCTGTCATTATGGTATCATTGGTTTTGAAAGTGCCTCTGACGTATTACTTCCTGTTACTTCATAGGTGATTGGGTCAGGAACTGATAGTGATAGAATTCCTGGGATTGATATTGCTTTGAAAGATGGGGATAAATGGATGTTTGCAGGTCATGAGGTGGTCATATTAGAAACTCCTGGCCATACCCGAGGTACTCTTATATCACAATTGTTCACATTAAAATTGTAAACTTACAATTGTAAACTAATTGTAAAACTAACAGACTAACATCTTATATCACAATTGTTCACATTAGAGTCATGAACCTGAGGAACTCTTGGGTTTATATGTTAGTCTGTTAGTTTAGAATTGATCATGGTGTTATTTATGAACTTTTTATCTAAGTTTGTCTCGTAAACCGATTTGTATCTGCCTACTACGCAGGGCACATTAGCTTCTACTTCCCAGGGGCAGGAGTAATCTTCGTCGGTGATACTTTGTTCAGCTTATCTTGTGGCAAGCTTTTTGAAGGAACCCCTGAACAAGTAAATTTACCTTTTGGATTTCCTGGGTTGTGCTTATTAGCAGTACAATATTTCACGTGGAGTGAATGAAGTATCTTGTGGCAAACTCACAGATTGTTATTTTTTTCATGGCTGTCTTGACTTGTGGATGTGTGTTTTTATCAGTAAGCCAATAAAGAATTAACTTGATGTCAATCTAAGTCTTCATATTTGGACTTCGTTGTTACTGGTTTTCACTTCAGAATTAGCTACAATTGACTAGTATTTGAAGTCATTTTATGTAGGACTGCAATGTTTGTCCACCCGATTAAGTTCTTGAACATATTAGGACTTTGTTATTATCTTGTTACAGAAAGAAATATGAATGGGCCACATTTAAAGTCGTCTGAGTATGACTCGTAACTTTGCCCGCGCAATAAAATTCTTGAAAATAATCTGTATGCGCATGATGATTAATTATGCTGACTGATGCTTTCCTTATATTGGTTCCTTTCTATCCAGATGTCGTCTTCCCTTCAAAAGATAACCTCTTTACCTGAAGATACTAGTATATATTGTGGTCATGAGTATACTTTGGTGAGTGTGTTTTTATCAGGCAATGTGAACTTACATCTATCAGTTGCCTTGAAAAGCCTCTAACTCGCAAATGATATCTTTGACAGAGTAATTCCAAGTTTGCATTGTCTATAGACCCCAGAAATGATAAACTCCAGTCATATGCATCTCATGTTGCCAATCTTCGCAAAAAAGGCTTGCCAACGGTAACATTTTGACTGGTCATTTCACATATATTCCTGGTTGCATACACAACAACTATTTAACTTTAAAAAGAATTAGGCTTTTCTAATGTTGTTTTTATTGGGATTCCGAAATATGTAGAACATGTCATTGCGTGGAATAAAAAAATGAAAAATTGGTTGAATGTGTCCTTGTGTATTGCTGTTGAGTTTTGGCTATGACCTTTGATTTTTATTTTGGATTTGCAGCTGTGATCTGTTATAATTATATTAGAGCCATGTAATTCGTTGATGCTAACCTTATTTGCACATGTGCTGGTGTTTATGTAGTCTTATCATTGTTTCAGGACTGACATGCTACATTTTTAAAAAAGGCTAATATTGATGTTTTCGTAAAAGTACTTTTGTGTATAATGTTCAACTTTGTGGGAACTGACCACCTATGAGTTACAATTACAACTAGAAACCAGCACAGTAACTTTGTGTTTTTCATTCAGTTAATGGCTTATAATTTTTTTGAGCAATCAGTTTCACTACATTAACCCACAAACTTGACCAACAAATTGTGTTCTTCAGGTACCCTCAACAATTAAGATGGAGAAGGCATGCAATCCATTCCTTCGTACTTCTAGCTCCGAAATCAGGCGATCCTTGAAAATCCCAGCAACGGCAAGTGATGCAGAGGCATTGGGCATCATTCGACAAGCAAAGGATAATTTTTAAGCATGATCACCCTCGTGTATAGGTAACCGTTCCAAGAAAAGAAAGTGACACCTAATTTTAGATGTTGATGGAAAAGCTTTGTTGCATAAAGTGAATGTTGTTGATTTGCTTGTTGATCTGGTGGCGAAATTGGTTGTCAGAAGTTATCTATCTCCCAATGTATGCACAGTTGCATGCAGAATTATGAAAGTGTCTCGCATATGCTTTTTAAAAAGTTGATAAATTTGAATAAGTCAATTAGTGTAGATCAATGGTAAAAACTATAAGGTTGTTCAGATGTGAAACCGGATCGAGAAGGTTGTAAATACAATTTTACACTAAGCATTTAATTTGCAATAATAAGTTAAATTTGAATTTAATGATAATACACTATCTATAAAGAATGACCAGTTCACAAAAAAATGGTCCAATGATTTATCATTCAATCCGGTAAAGGATCCTGATTCAACCGTTTCAATCAATTAGTTCTATTTTTATAACTATGATAATCAAGCTCATGAATTAACCAGCTCTGTATGCTTCTTTTATTTTATTCTTTTTATTCTTTATATTTTAATTTGAGTGAAAGTTGTATTGTACTATTGTCACATATTTAAAATTGGGGTATTCGTTAATGAATCCAGGGGTACCCATCACTCGATACATCTTACTTAAACTATTTATACTCATATAATTGAAACAGTCCAATTTAAAATTAAATAAGATTAGAAAGAATTCTATTTAATTAAAGGGATAAAATTTAAAGGGGCCCTGAACTACCGCTACTTACCTAATTGCAGTCAGAACTATCATGATTTCTAAAAAGGGTGCGATGAAAACAAAATTGAACTGATTTTCTAAAATAAAATTTATCATTACATTTCTAACCTAATATTATTATAAGGTTTAGATTTGTGTGCGAAAATTACATCGTTTGGTTACCAAAATAAATTATATCATTTTGCACATATAAAGAAAACGATGTCTTTTGATAACAAAATGACACAAACTGTGGTACGTCGATGTGATTATTGTGTGCTTATGAGTTTGAACTTCATGAGAGTTTAATCTCACAATTACATGGAATAATAAAATGGCTTGAAAACAGAGAATTTCAGTTATTCAAAATTAAATACTTAACTATGACTAAGTTTTAACCCGAGCCACATACCAAACTCGACTTGAGGAAACCATTCATTGCCATCTTTTCTCTAAAGTTGTACTATATATTTTCCGCCTCATTGTTCTTATAATATCATTTGAATTAGACATTCAAGCCACCCGCCAAATCCCCCTGTTCCAGTACAGCCGCTCCCCCTCAAAGACATAAGAATAGTTTATGAAATTTCATTGTTAGAGGCTCACTGTGGTACAAAATGTGGACTTTAATTTGTAAGAGAACAAATCGCAGTAAGTGGTTATCTAAGTTTATTGTCGATTTTATTATGTGTGTAAGTGTTTTATAACCATAATCGAGATAATTTGGTAATGATTAAGTGTTTGATTATGAGGAACTAAGTCTCTGTTTCCATGTCATGTGTTTATTTCTTGTAGTTGTGTCCAGACTTCTTGGCGGTTTGATCTCATAATGGCACAGAATAACACATCAACTTGTAAATGAATACTTAGTTCTTTATAATCAAATATCTAAATATTACCATGTTTTAACTGAGTCACATAGCAAACTTGAGCATTGACTTAGAGACATCATTCACCACCATCTTTTCTCAATATCCTAACTCTCCATTTTGTCCCTCCCTAGACATTTTAGCAACATTCAAATCTACATTATAAGTGCATTTTTTGTACAATTTAAAATCAATTTCTCAATTTCTAAATCGGTTAAAATTATAATATATATGAATTTATTTATTTATTTTTAGTTGTGGTCGGAAAAGACAACATCTATCCAGACAAAAGTATGGCTGCCCCAAAATGGTCGAAACACTTCTCATCAACCTAGCCTAAAACAGGCAGATACATTCTTGGAATAAGTGCTCGAAAACTGGTAAGAAACATGGTGGAAAATATTATCACCGTCGCAGTCGCCGTTCTGAGCATATTGTTTTAGGCCGAAAGGTGGTTTAAAAGACTACCGAAACCTTTTCTGGCAGTCTTTTAACTATTTTCCAGCCAAATTTATGACTAAAAAAGGTATTTTTTTGTAATGAAAGGAGGTGAGGCTGATATTTTTTAAAAAGATTTTGAAATCTTTTTAACTAGTCACGGGCCATCACCACTCTTAGGAATCCAAAGTTATGAATTTTTGAATACAACATGCAACAGATAAACATATATATCTACTTGATACATATATTTTTCATTTGTTAAACTTGTTTATTCATCTGGTGAACATAACAACTCATTTAATTAACACAACAGCTAATCTAATGAATATTTATGTCTTATTGATACTTTTTTTATATATATTGATGAAATAAACGCGACAACTAATCCGATGAACATTCATGTTTATTTGATGAATGTAGCCACTTTTGTGATAAGAATAATTGGACAACTAATTTTAACTATTTCATTTCGATTTTTATTTTATCTTTTCTGACTTTTCTATTTTTTACAGTTCATATTGAGTTGGATTGATTAATTAGACTAATATCTCAAAGCATCGTTTTTACGGTTGCATTTTTTGTCTACCCTCTCCTTCAATTGTGAATTGATTAACAATCTTTACAAAAAAATAAAAAATAATAAAATAATAATAATAATAGAATAAAAGAGAATTGGGCTTGAACTTCGGACCTAAGAAAGAGAACACCCGGTTTGGGTCCAGCCCAATTCCAAAATCGCATATCTAACCCTGACCCTTACGTACCCTCTTACAATATAATCCTTAGCTGATGAGGCCATACGTCACATAACTCAAGCACGTTGCGTCGTCTATCGCCATCCATCCATCCATCTCTCCGGTCGCCGGTTTCCTTTCCCCGATTCAATCTTTCTCGGCCGCCGATCTCACTGCAGATTGTTCAGATTTTCGTTCTGCAGCGCTTTTGTTGGTCAATTCCGCTCTAGATTTGCGCGATGCCGAACCCTAGCAAGCCGGTCAGCGAAGACGTAGAAACCCCGCCGTCAAACATTCTATGGGTTGGATACATGGCGGCTGACTTGAGCGAGACGGAGTTGATGGAGATATTTGCGGATTATGGCGTGCTCGACGTCGTGATCTCGCCCTCCACCAAAAGCTACGCCTTCGCTTTCTTCATGTGTAATGAGGATGCCATAGCCGCCATGGAAGCGCTGCACGGGACCTCGTATAAGGGGATATCTCTCAAGATTGAATTCGCGAAACCGGTTTGTACTATGCTCTGTGGACTTAGGTTTTTACGACTTGTCTTCATTCCAGTTGTTTTCGATTTATTGAATATGCTTCTGGTATTGAATTTTTTTGAATTGATTGGATTGTTTCTTCATCTACTAATTGCTCAACTCAACTCAACTCGACACATCCAGAAACAATCCAACAGCACACATTCATGTAGCAGGGTTTATCTACTCCTTGCATACATTAAAAATGATGGAGCCTGTGGGAGCTATTCTCTGATGGTGTTTTACCTTTTGGCGTGAACGTTAGTATTTTGTGGAAAGAAAGGCTTTAAGGATTTTTGGAATTAGAAAAAAAAAATTATTGAGTTAATATTATGAGCAATTCAGTTCTGTGTTTGCTTACCAATCTTTGCAAGTTCCAGACTTTTTTTCAATTGTAGCGATATTAACATCCAAGGCCACTGCATCAGACACTTTCTGGGCTGCAATGCGAGTGTCTACATGCGATTTTCGAATCAAATTCTACTGCATTACAGAGAAACAAGAACTGAATTCTCAGAGACAAGCAACTCTTGTTGAAATCTTTCGCTAAGTGATTTATTCACCACACATGTGTGACATAATATTTTGAGCTCGATATAATTATTGTTGTCAACATTGCACGATTTTAGCCAAACTATTCCTAATCAAGCAATAACACCGAGAAAGTTAGCCGCATAGGGCTTTCAGTATGTTTTCGAATCAAGTTTTCCTGATTAAAGAATCTCGTCAAGATTCAAAAATGTTCAACCCTATTCTCTTCTTCTTATTCATCTTTACCTCTTGGCCATTTTGATCATGAATGAAATGAGTTTCTTGTGTACGTTTAGCCGAATTCAGCCAGACAGCTCCTGAAAAGCCGAATCGAATTACATCATGAAGCATTAACCTACTTGGCTACTAAAAAGGCGACAATGCCATCACCTATATTTATTGACCCAAGTTGTCAATATCGTGTTGTAAAAACTAGCTTCAAGGTGCTTTCTCTTTTCAAGTCCTAATATTTTTTCTCAGTTTTGCTGACTCCAGCAATCTCGCTATTACTGTCCTTCATTTGGAGCAGGATCTGTGAACTAAAGGCTAATAAAACTAGGAAATTTGACCAAGTTGTTAAGCTACATCAACAATAGTGTGATGGGGAAATGAAAATGAAAGGGAAAATAAATTCCCCATAGATTCCATCTCATTGTTCCTTTTTTGGTTAGAAATGGAAATATGTGTGGTAAGTGTTAAAAAACTCTTTAATTGAATCAATTTTTCCTTCTAATTTTCCACTCCTCGACTTTCTTTTTACCAAACTAAGTTCCCCTCAAATTTTCCCTGTACTAAACACAGCGCAAACGATTAATAACAGTTAATCATATATTCAAATCAAGAATGGATTGACCAATTTTATTCCCTAATCATTAGTAATGACATGCAAATGGGGCAGACAAGTAGAAATTCTCTAAATCTACTGGAGGGCAAATTGTAGTTGGTGTATTTTCAATAAGGGAGGGGCAATGATTGAGTAAAATAAACAAAAGTGCATTTCAAAGCCAGCACATTCACCTGAGTAAATAAAGGAGTAAGCTGACGGTTTTCTAAAGCATTATGTGTGTTGCTTTCTGTCAATTCCTCACCTCTGTTAAAGTTGATGATCAGGATCTTGTGCTGACTGCAGGCACATTTGAGGAATTATATATCCAATTGAACCTATTTAGTGTCGGCCTTGATTTTAACCAAGTTTTATACATTTGAAGTTGATCCAAAACTATTCAACAAGAGCTCGGTGTAATTTCTATTTATAACTAATTCATTTAGTCTGAGTGACTCATATGACATGCTCGTAATAGTTTGAGAGTGAATGGACAGTAGTTGCGACATGGAGACTTTCATGATAAATCATAGGATACAGTGACGTCTTGGCAATGTTCCGTTTATTGAATTTACAAAATGAGAAGTTGGTTAAGCATTATAGTTTGTCAAGAGTTCAGATTTTTATCAGGCTCCTTAAAAAAAATTCTTTGATGATGCAGAGAATACTTGATTATAATTACTTCTGCTGCCTGCTCACAACTAAAATTTTATTCCAAATGACTTATAGAGTTCTATTCATTACACCCATTCTGTCACTGTAGGCACTGTGGTCAACATTGTTTTAACTGATGCACATGCTAGAATTCCTCTCTCGAGGTCCAGAGGATGTTGCTGTAACTTGTGAACTGAAGCTGTTGTGTGTTAAAATAAATTAGTGAGCTCTGCATAAATTTCCAGGTTAATTAATGGTGGTGTAGAATTGAGTCAGAGCTTGCATTCAAGTTAGGCACAAAGTTGTACACACTTTGCTGTTCCTTTAATCAATTGGGTTAATGGACTAGTCTTCTGTTAAGTTGTTGGAAATTTCATTGTTTCAGCTGTGAGGACAGGGCATATCTTAACCCTGTTATTGTAACTTCAGGCTAGACCTTGTAAGCAACTGTGGATTGGTGGAATTGGCCGCTTAGTGACAAAGGAAAAACTGGAAGAAAGTTTTCGCAAATTTGGAAGAGTTGAGGGCGTCAACTTGTTCAGAGAGAGAAACACTGCTATTATTATGTTCTCCAAACTAGAAGAAGCATCTCAAGCTTTGAAGATTATGAATGGGAAGCATCTTTGTGGGGATCAAATACGAGTAGATTATGTTCGATCACTATCCACCAGAAGAGTAAGTTTTCTTATGATCTTTACTTGGAAAGATTGGTTTTGGATTGTGCTGGAAGAATCATTTTGGCCTCGTAGTCAATTCGTAGAATGTAGTAAATATGCTATCAGTAAAATGCAAGTTTTTGTAGTTGGAATACCTTCCATATCATCGTCTTTCCAGTGGACTTGGTTTACTGTCGTTAAGTTGTGTGACAATCAATTATGTACGAACACCGTTGGTGGAAATAGTTGTCCTACAATATCATACGTATTTAGAGGTACCTGGTTACGTGTAGGGGTCTCTAATGAACAAATCCAGTTAACATGTTAAATTTTCAGTGAGTAAAAGCCACACATGCTAGGATTTTTCACCATGTCGCATTGTTTCCCCAAATATTTAAGAACTTCTGTCCTTAAGACACTGTAAAGGAATATGTTGTGCATTTTTGTTTCATAGGTCTTTATGCTTTAGCTTTCTCATATGTATGGCAGTTTGCTCAATCCTCCGAAGGCCAGAAAGGAGATGGGCAGCCCAGCAAAGTTCTTTGGATTGGTTATCCACCTTCTATCAAAATTGATGATCAGACACTCCACAATGCTTTGATTTTATTTGGAGAAATTGAGAGTATTAAAAGCTTCCCTGATAGGAATTATTCATTTGTTGAGTTCAGAAGTGTAGATGAAGCTCGACGAGCTAAGGATGGCCTGCAGGGACGGTTACTTAATGACCCAAGAATTACAATTATGTTTTCTAGTAGCGGGCTTGCTCCTGGCAAAAGTGGCCCTGGTTTTCATCCAGGAAGCAAGGGGCTAGGAACTGACGACACAAATCATGGCCTCAACAATCCGATCAGTTTCCGTGGGGCCGGTATCTTGGGAAGGCCGTTTGGTCTGCAGAGTGGTTTGGAATCTACCTTTTCTGGACATGAAGTAGTAGATAGCAACCCAAACAGATGGAATGTTTCCCCTCCATCATTACCTGGTGCTAGACATCTGATTAGATCTCGTGGTAATTTTGATGTAAAACAGTATGAAAGAGAAGCAAAAAGGTCAAGGTTTGATATTTTGCCTACTGATGATGACCATGTGTCTTCAACAAAAAGCCTTCAAAATTATGGAATGCCACATGCAGATGAAGGCTTTGCTGATATTTATTCAAGTGTTCAAAGAAGGAGTCCTCTAGGCTCAATGGCTCCGCGATTCTCCATTAGAATGCCTAATCAAGACCAATCAGATGATGACCATATATGGCGTGGTGTCATTGCCAAGGGTGGAACACCTGTCTGCCAAGCACGTTGTGTCCCTATTCGAAAGTGCACAGACTGGGAACTGTAAGTGTCAAATTTATTCCTGCAACTTTTGTCTCATTTGGGTTTTTATTGATGTGTTCCCTTGTTGTGTGTCTTATGACCTGTCCATTTGGATTTTCGGAGATTGGTCATAGTTTCACTAACAACTGTACAGTTTTCCAAATGGATGTGATTAAGTTTACCTCAGTGTATATATTTTGGACTTCTGCATTCATGGGTGTGCTTGAATGCTTGTTCTGAGTCTTCCGACTCTTTGAATTGTTATCAAAGTATTTTGCAGTTACTACCATATGCAGGTTCTTTGTCCTTCCCTGCGAAATATGCGCAGTTGTGTTCATGGATATCATTGCACAAACTGTATAATTCCGTCAATCTAAATTCTGATTTCTTCTTTCCGCCGTGTTTAATATTAGTAACATATTAGGGCCATATTCGTCTGGATTGTGTATTGATACTGGTTTAGTGCTAAGCATATAATTTTGCATTGGCTGACTTATCTTTTCTTCGTGCTCTGTCGTTTGACTTCCTTCTTCTGATATTAATTCCCTTTGTTGATTTCGCAGTCCTACGTTAGTCAATTGTTGTGCTAGAACTGGGCTTGATATGCTCGAGAAGCACTATGCTGAGGCTCTAGGAATTGAGATTGTCTACTTCTTGCCAGACTGTGAAGAAGACTTTGATTCTTATACTGAATTTCTTCACTACCTAGGTGATAAAAATCGTGCTGGCGTTGCCAAACTTGATGATGGGACTACCTTATTTTTGGTTCCTCCCTCAGATTTCTTAACAAGGATTTTGAATGGCGCTGGCCCTAAGAGACTTTATGGTGTGGTGCTTAATCTGCCTCCAGCCCCTTCAATTGCTAGTACAATGATAAAGCAACAGTTAAATCAGCCTCTTCCATCACCTCATAATTCTGATCGACAATATGTTCCTTCGATACAAATGAATTATGGTCGAGTACCACGTGAAGAGGAGAGTCCATATCGAGTAGATGAAGATCCTAGACAAATGGCAAAACCTAACTTTCCACCTGTTGAGATGTTTAAATTGCAGACAACAGTTCAACAGGATACCAGCAGTATAGCAGTCTCCCAACCTAGAGTCACTTTGACTCCTGAACTTATTGCCACATTAGCTAATATCATTCCTGCAACAAAACAGTCTGTAACAGAAAGCTCTCAGCAACCATCTAGCACATCGACGTTATGGCCTCTACCTACAGCTGGCCCTGGGTTATCATCACAGGATTGGAAAGAGAATCAGTTTTCCGGTCCAGTGAATTACGTGCCACAACATTTAAGCAATCAATATAATCCCCAGGCACAACATTTACAGCTACTTCAGACCTATTCAGGTGTCTCAAATAGCTATAACCACGGTGCATCAGTGGGCCACACTAGCAATACTGTTGTCGATGGTCCTCTTGATCAGCAACAGAGCCTCAATATTTCTAGGCCTTCAACAAATATCTCAATCCCCTCACAGGGTGGACAGTATCCGCAGGTCAATCAACCATATGAACCTGAAACGGTCCAAAATGCTCAGATAAGCTATGGCTTATCAAGCTTTGAATCACAATATGATCCTGCCAGTGTGTCTGGCCAAGTATTTGGTTCCAACTTCACGCAGCCACCCATGAACCCCACTGCAGCAGGAGCCAGTACAAATATGGGTCACCAGAGTTCTGTTCAGCAGCCTCATTCTGCTCCCTCTGGATCTGGACTTACTTCTGAGGTTGATAAGAACCTGAAGTATCAGTCGACACTAGAATTTGCAGCGAACCTTCTTCAGCAGATTCAGCAGCGCCAACAGCAGCAGCAACAACACTTTGGCCCGGGCTCTGGGAATCATTGACTAAGCTTCTGCGTTTGGTTGGTCATCTTAAAGGTATGATACTTATTTCAGTTGCCCTTTTGCTAGCATGTTATTGATTGCCTAATCATTGGTGGTAGCATACCTGTGTCTTTTCAATGTGTGTGTTTTTTTAGCGAAGTAAACCAAGTCATGTGTGGTCGATTTTGCTGACTTAACTTAATTGATGCAATAATCTTTTGCTACTTGCTTCTGTGTGCATTTAGGATACCCTTATTTAGATGGCTTGCTGCAAAACTTAAATAAGGAGGTGTAGCTTTTTTTTGTTTGAAACACTTCTTACAGTTCTCACCATGATTTTGCTTTTCATGGTGTGATTTGGGATTACGACAGATTAGTTGTTTAATACGTTAGGCAGGACAAAAGTCATGTTTTACGGAAATGGTTTACAGGAAGGGCATTCTGTAATTCTTTTCGTTATACTCATATTTTCCCGTTTGCATTGGTTTTTAAACATGAAGCCCACATTTGGCATAAGTTTTAGCGTTCATATGTAGCAACTATCATCTTAATCTGGAGTCAGTCGATATGTTTTCATTGTGGAGATCCATTAGTTCATTGCAGCTTGTTATGCATATTGCATTACTAGCAGTCAATTTCTCTTAGTATCTGGGTGCCGGTAACTTGTCTTCATTTTGTATGATTTCTTGTCATCTGTTCGTGGTTTGCCTTGGAAGTTTAGCAGCATGCTTTGTGGCCTATGACATTATAGCTTTAAATTGGTTGGTAAACCTACGCACCATCTATTGTTTGTATTGTAAGTAGTTTACATTCTACAACTTGTAGTCGAATCACAATTCCAAAAATTATCTTCACGAAGTTTTATCCTAACTGTCAAGAAATTAATGAAACCATAACCAAAAAAAAAAAAATCTGATGTGATTTTTGATTACTTGCATGCAGTGACATAATTTTTTTTTCTGGCTGGAACTGAATTCTGAAAATTTGGAAAAAGGTTCATGGCATGCTGGTTAATATATTAGAGTTAATTTACTGGTAATCAAGCTTGCATGATTGTGCTTCCACACTTCTAGGCTTAGGGACGATTTTTAGTTACAAAATTCTTGTGGGTTCATCTTAGGCATTCTCGACCAACATCAATTAGTTCAACCGACTTATTTTTTCTCAACTCTTGCTACTATACAAAATGATAGCATATATGAATTCTACCCAGAGATAAGGGTCCCGTGTTTAGTTGGCTGGTAACAAACCATCTCCTTTGGACTGTCAACTCTTTACCCAAACAAACAAAATTTCAAAACTGGATACAAGGTCGAATTTACCAAGATCTACTGCGGATGCCTCGATTCAAATTTTGTTTGCTATCGTTTTCGTTGTTTCTCAGTCCATCCAGTTGAATCACGGTTGCTAATGATTCGTTTTATTTATCAATCAATATCCAGCTGAATAAGATTATCTCGATTAGCTGAAATGAATTTTGACGTCAATGCAGACCCATGTTCCTGAAATGCGTTTTCAACTCAATGCAGATACTTCAACAAGTTGAGTTTTAGTGTGTCCTCGTCACAGGTTTCATCCGCAACTCACCCGAAGCCGCTCACCGAATCAGAACACCATTCGGACGTATAGTAATGGAGTAGGAATTTCAACAGCAAAGTCTCTTGTGGCAATCGACTAATTCGTAAGAATCGCTCAATATACCCTATGGCTCTACAATCAAATGCCCTGATCGTCCCAGCTCTCAATTGGAATAATGGACTGCTTTTCTAAACTTGTGAAGAACTTTATTATAAAATTTGTATTCTGCAGTGAAATGCTTGTGTGTTTTGTTACGTCCACCTGCAGCAAAACAAACAAATTTTCACATCATTCTTCATTTGCCATTTGACTGTGGCTGATGTCGATTAGTTTCCTGGTTAGAGAGAATTGAAACGTAGTCTGGATATTCCTCGCAATACACAGAAAATGTAAATTAGCTCTTGCAAGAAGAGCTGTTCAACTGATACTATTCAGCTCGATTTACTTACACTGATAAAATTTCAAACTGAATCACTTCTTGATTGATTTAAAAGCTTGAAGTCGACAAAAGCATTCGCTTTAGAAAATCAAATTAGGTGTTTCCGTTCGGTTAAGGAATTTTTATTGTTATTTTATAAACTAAATTAGGGATTTGTTACATAAATAATATTATTGAAGTAATAATATATATTATCTATGTAATTAAAATATACAGATGATCCAAAATAGAGTGAAATAATTCAGTTTAATTATATTATTTTGAAAAAAAATTCAAAATTAAAAATGAAGCGGTAATAGTTAATATTTTAAAAACAAAAAACGTAGATGAATCACTAACACACATAATAATTTTATACAACATGCATGTAAATCCTTAAAAGTCTTTAGTTTTGTTGATGACAAGAATCATAGAAAAGAGTTTTTTACATCAACAACAAAGAAGAGAGTATAGGAGGAGGGAAGAGCTTAACTCCATTTTTCTATGTAAAAGTAAAATTACACCATTAGCTTCGCTACACTAAACATTGCGCAATCACAAAAGGTGCAAGCCTCCCGCCATAAGCTCAAGCTCGAAGGCTAAATGGCGAAAGGATCCAAGAGATAGTCTTTGTAAGTATGGCAGCTAGTTGATTTTTTGGGGAACCATGACGAAGAAATTTGATGTCGTCTTAAACCTTATCACGAATGAGACACCGATCTATCTCAATGTGTTTGGCACACTCGTGAAACACTGGATTATAAGCTATAACATGAGTGGACTTGCTATTACAATGGATTGGAATTGAAGTAAGGTTAGAGACGTCATGAGCAAAAGACTTTTACTCAGCTTTTGCAGAGGATCAAGGGATTGTCCGTTATTTTATACATTCTCATGAAATTATAAAAGTGTACGTAATAAAAATGATGAAGGCTGCGACTCAATTGACGATCTGAGGTCGGAGATTGTGGCGGCGTTGGGGTTGTCGATGGCGACTCGATTAACAGAGTTTGATGGCAGTGACAGAGGTTTGACGGCGTTAACAGAATTTTATTTTTTGTCTCTTATTTGTCAAATTTGATAGTTCGGACCGTAAGCGGAGAAACGGTAATAGTTCGGAGCCTCATTTAGGGTTTTTCCCTTGTTTTAATTATAACTGTGTTAATACGTCGTCGTTATTAGAGTAATGGAATTACACTGAAATCGTAATTCAATCCAAAAATGAGATTTAGCATGTCATTTGGAGGAGAAGAAACACCCCTCCGTTTAAAAAATAGATTTTTCATATTTAACCCTCAAACAAATGTCGTTTTGCGTATCTTTCAATTAAAACGGCGGCGTTTTCCGCATCAGCGGCAACCCTTCAGCAACGGCCAGAGCAGCAGATAATTCGACAGACGGTGGATACTTCAACATCGAAGACCTAAATATCACATCAATCGGTGGATCCTTGGACCGACGGAGATGGCGTTGGAGTCAATAGGCGCCCTGCCGACTCATATCGTCTTGTCGAAGCTCTCTGTAGAAGATGTCGCTTGCGTTTCCAGCTCGAGCCGGAACCTCAACCACTCAGCTTCCGACGACTCCCTCTGGCGCAATTTCTGCCGTCAGGACCTTCAGCTTACCACTCCCCTAGGTCCCCATGGACGCCTCTCTGCTTCTTTCAAGGTCACACCCGATTTTTATTAATTTTTTTTAATTTTTTCTCTCCTTTTGGAATTCACCCCCTTTGCTATCTTGTCATGTGCGTTTCAATCCGACTGCCGATTTCAGCTTCTGTTCTGAGCTTTTGAAATTTCCAGGATTACCTGTTTTGGCTGTGGAATTGATTTTGTCTCATTCTGTCTCTATGTGAAAGTGTGTTGGTTTCTTTGATGATGGATGAAACCTTATTTGTTTGACTATTGCGAGGATTTTAATAGGACTTGACTTTCGAGTTCGATGGTTAGTAGTCAACCAGGCCATTAATATTTCTGTGCAGGAAGCTTATTATCAATGGCGGACATCGTTTTCTATGTATCCCTGGTCCCTTGTGAAAAGGGTCAATCGGCTTTGGGCTCAGTTGAAAACTTGGTCAAACCTTAATTACCCGGAGTTGGCTTCGACATATCAAAGAGGAGCTTCAGAAGCTACCCTTAACAATTTAGAGGATCATCTCAAAGTCAAGTTGCCACTTCCCACCAGAGTTATCTATCGTTTCTGTGATGGTCAAGACCCGCATCATAATTGTGATGTGTCTGGCTATTTGGGTTTGATTGGAGGATACGGTTTCTATGATCACTTTGTCAATGTTGACTTGCTGTCCTCAGATCAAATGGTAGTCGAGACTAAAGAATTTATCAGCGCCTTGGGCTTTGCCAAACGTTCTAAGTATATTGTGGTAGCTTCCTCATCCACATTTGCAGAGAAGCTGTTTTTTCTCAACTGTACAAATGGGCAACTTTATGTTGGCACTAAAAATGCATCAACTGAAGGGGAGATGCTACCTTGTGTGCCTAAGGGGTTACTTAACTCTGTGCATGATCCAAATGGTTCACAACAACAAGATGGCCTGCTTTTATGGCTTGAGGAACATCTCCGGCGCTTGCAAAATAATATCATCACACTGCTTACTCAAAAATTCAGGTGTATTAGCCTCTTTCCTGAAGAGTTACCCCTATGTTCCACCGCAGTGACCAATGGTGTTAAGGTAATCAGATCAGGAGGCTGATGCCTATTCTGTTTTTACCATCAGTATTGTTCTTACGTTTGTACTCTATCCAGATTCGCGCTTCGGCAGTCCTTGTTCCTGAGAAATCCGATCTTCAAAGCGGAACTGACAAATATTTGTTTACATACTCTATCCGTATGTCTCTTCTACCTGAGGGGTGCATCGTTGATGGGGTGCCCTATTCATCCTGCCAACTGTATGCGAGACACTGGATCATCAAGGCCAAGGAGCGAGTAATTTCTCAATTCACTGGAGACGGTGTTATAGGATTGGTATGATACTATAACTATTTGTTAAGTCTTTGTTGTGGAGGGAACTTTCATGGAATAGCATTAGTGGATCGATCAATGACAGAATGTAGTAATAGGTGAACAATATTAGAATAGAAAGAATAGAACACTTAGGAAGGTAGATCTTGATTTACTTCAATCTTTATGCTTTGCTGTCCATATCCAGTGAATAGTGTGAACATGCTACTGCTGTCAAATTCTTTTAGAAATTGTGCACTACTTTATGAGGTTGGATATTATGATTTCTCTTACCTTCCACAATAGCTAAACAATATGGGGCATGGCCACAGCAGTTTTTAACACATTATCACATATTGCTCACTGATCGCTTATATTCTAACTTGTGGCATCTGTTTGTTGACTCTTGAGTAGTGCAATGGTAAGGAGTAGCTGTTTTCTAGACTTTGAAGGTGCTAAGCAGATCTTCGTTAAACACTTCATGTTCATGATCTGATTATGAATTCTTGGGATGCTCGAATCTCTGCGGAAAACAATTCTTGCTATGCAGGATACCATGTGAATATCATCAGTTATGAGATTCTTTCAAATAAATGAATAAAGAATTTGCAGATTCATGTTTTTCATATATTTCTTTCTGCCAACATGGTTATGCTTTGCTTATACGTGCATGCTGGAGTATATTTATAATTTGGCATGCCAAGTAGTCAATTTTTTTCTTTGAGACCCTGAAAACATGATGTTAACTATTTATTTTGTCATCTGGTTTTGTGCAGTATCCGATTTTACATCCAGGATGCAAGGAATTTGTGTACGAGAGTTGCTCAACGATGCCATGTTCCGTAGGATCTATTGAAGGCTTTTTCACTTTTGTGCCTGGAAGGTATAGCTCAAGTTCTTTACCTGTTTCGTATTGCTCTGATATTCTCTTATGGTCGTATACTTTATTGCTTGTTTGCTTTGTTAGCTGGACCGAGTGTAACTCAAGTAGGAGCTAGGTTACCTAATTTCATTTTGTTTGTTTTCTTTATGAGCTTGGCAAATATACCTCATGAATGAACCTAAAAAGTTTCTGTATGATGATCTTCTGTCTACTTGCAGCTTAGAGGAACCACATGGTCCTCCATTTGAGGTCGCAGTTGCTCAATTTCCTCTTCATCTACCCAACTACATCTTCTAAGTTGAAACTCATATCAAGTGTAGGCTCCTAACTGCACCCTTGAAATTGAAATAGCCTCCTAATAGATTCAGATTCATGTGGAAGTCAGTAATCATTTGATGTGCATCACTCTGTAATCCAAAAGCGGCTTACCCTGACTCTGGATATGTTTCTGAAAATTATTTAGACATTGTTTTTTTTTTCTGTAAGAGTCCACCTCATCGGGCGGGATGCAACCCAAGACCTGTGTGGATACGTCATCGGTTGTTTATAGTTGATGTGCTGTATATAGTTGATGTGCTCAGTTTTAACTCAGTCAATATGGCGGTAATTGGGGCATGTCATTTGAATTTCACATATTTAAAAGTTCTTGCTAGTTAGGAGTCAGGTATTGTAATAAATTTTTTGTTTGTTTTGTATATCAATGTTCTTGCAAATGAATCTTCTGTTTCAAACGCAACAGCCTCTGGGCCTCGACGGATATTGGAGCCATTCCACTCCATCAGATAGATATGGTGATGTCAATCTCATCATTGAATAGTAGCGGACTTGCAGAAAAAATATGCAGATGAGGCTTGCAGCTTGAATCACTTCAGCTAATTTTATCGCCTCAATCTGTTGATGCTGCTATGTAAAAGATCCGCCATGGCTGATCTGTTTTGTTAGGTGGAGATGATTGACGGCGGTGGACTGGCTTGGTTTGGTGGTAGAGTTTTTGTATTATTTGGTTTTGTAGTTGTCTTTTGGCTGCTTTGATGATTTTGCTGTTGATTGGTGATTGTGCTTGTTAATTTATTTATTTAGATGAGTAGATTATTTATTTAGTTGTGCTTACTGTGATTTTGTTCTATTCATTTTCTATGTAATAAGATTGTAATAATTTTTTAAAGAAAGATTTATGAAACAAATTGATCAGAACCTGATTCTTTTTTAGAAGTTGTGCTCATACTAATTATGCCTTACGATGTGAATCATAAAAATTGTGGTTTGGTTGTTTTTTTTAAAAAAAACCAAACTATTAGTTGTTGTTTTTTACAAAAACTAAATAACAAATTTACAAAAAAAAAGTCATATAATGAATATGATTTGTCCACAATTCATTTATTCAAAATGCTTTTGACAAAATTCACCCATATATATGTGGATATTCAAATAATACTCTGTCGGCAACCATATATATAATTGGAAAAATCCAAAAGGGGTCTGGATTATCACTATTTACCCAATTATGATCATAATTACCACGATTTTTAAAAAGGGTACGATGAAAAAAAAATTAGACTGATTTTTTAAAATAAAATTCACCATTACATTTCAAAACTATCATTATTATAAGATTTAGATTTGTTTGTGAAAATTATGTCGACGTCGTTTTCTTTATGTGCACAAAACGATATAATTTATTTTATATAATATTCATTTTACTCTCTGAATGGAAAATAGTATTTTTTTTAAAATAAATAATACTTCTTTTGTGTTTTTATTTGTATATATTGAATTTAAACATGGTCATTCAATATAAATAAAAAAGTTAGGATAAAAGGTTGGATGAGAAGAAAAAAAAAATGTTTTTCGTAATTAATTACTTCCACCTTTCTTTCATAGATTTGAATTTGACTTACGTTTTATATGTGAAATTTTGTAGTAAATATTATGACGATAGAAGTCGTAGTTTGTATCGATTTCTACTTCAATAACATACTTTTATTATAATTTTATAATATTTATATTCTAAATTATTTACATTCAAAAATTAATAAACAATATTTTAAGCGAACTAAAAGAGCACGGAGGCAGGAGAAGCTTCTTCGCCTTCAAGTCTTGTCGTCTAGATCTGGCCTCACCCGAGCACTTCTTGTTACTTCCTTCTCCCTCCCCCCTGCAGCGCAATCTTACCCCTGAGTACTTCGTGTTTGGCTTCTTTCTTCTCTATCGACACGTCTACTGGCTGATCGTTAGGGTGTTGTTGGAAGAGAAACTAAACCCTAAGGTGGGTGCTTGTGTTTTTTTTTTTTTAATTCGTCTTAACACATATTGTAGTTTCATTTGATTTTCCGTCTTTTGCGGTGATTGCTATGGAGCTCTACCGGCTGCTTTTCGATTTTGTGGTTTGGTTGCTTGTGAGTTGTGTTTCATTAACTGATTGAGATATTTGGTTGGATCTTTGAAGGGTTTTTTGTTTTCTAGTTTGCATTTCTGTTTGAAGTCTTGATTTTGAATAGCTATGGTCATTTACTTTGATGAATTGTATGACTTTTATATGCCCTTGTCCTTTGAACTTGGGTTTCAAATTTATAGTTTCTATGCTTGATTATTTGCAGGAGATTCTGATATAGTAAGTTTCAGTCTATTGAATTTCTGATATTGGTTGGAGTTATATTGGTTTCATTATCAAGGATATGCACAGTAACGAACTAGTTGATGTCTGTTCGCCTTGATTGGGGGAAATAACGAATCCTCTGTGGAACTGTGAGGAAATTTTGTGGATGGGTAAGGATAAATTACCCAGCCATGGTGGTGGCCTACTGCCTCCCTCAGGCCGATTTCCAACTTTTTCACCAGCTGCGAATACCTTCAGCATGAGTTCAGAAGTTTCTTCATCTTCCTTGCCTCCTATGGGACCTGGAGCTACAATGGATTCTGGCCGATTTGGTCACGGAATGCCTTCAGATTCTAGTCGCTTTAGCCATGATATCAGCCAAATGCCGGATAATCCACCTAGGCATTTGGGACACCGTCGGGCACATTCAGAGATTCTTACTCTTCCTGATGATATTAATTTCGATAGCGATCTTGGCGTTGTTGGTGTGATGGATGGACCTACATTCTCTGATGACACGGAAGAAGACTTGTTCTCCATGTACCTTGATATGGAGAAGTTTGACTCATCTTCAGCAACATCCTCTTTTCCGATAGGTGATCCGATGAACACAACATCTGCTCCGGCTACTGTAACAAATCAATCTCTTAATGTTGTTGGTACTTCTGGTGAATGGCCTAGAGTGAGACACCAGCACAGCCAGTCAATGGATGGGTCGTCTACCATCAAGCCGGAGATGCTCATGGCAGGCTCTGAAGAGACATCTGCTGCAGACTCAAAGAAAGCAATTTCTGCTGCTAAGCTAGCAGAGCTCGCATTGATTGACCCAAAAAGAGCGAAAAGGTGCATCAAAATGATTATATCATGTTTCGGCTTTTTTTCAAAAAAAAACTCATCATCTTTCATGTTAAAATTTCACTTAAATGTAGTGCAATCTATATTTTTGTTAGCAAACTAGGAAACCACAATCGAGGGTTGTCTGATAAATGGTAATTACTAGAGAATATTGTTCATGTGGGTTTTAACTAGAAGGTACAACACTAAGATTTTTCTTGACGTTATCAAATAATTACAAAAACTTAGTCAGCATTAATTGGGGGGTTTTATTTCTGTTGTTAAGTTTAATTTGCCTAGCTAAAAGGAAATTGGAATGTCACACTGTATCTAAATGTACGTAAATGGATATTCACCCGGGTTTTGCTTTAAGGTTGCAAATTTAAAGAGATCCTTGTTTAGTTCATGTTTGATTGTATTTTGCTTCTGATGTCACATTCTTTGGTTTCCTCTTAAGTTTCCGGGTGGTTAAGCCTAGACATATATGTGGAGGAATAGAGTGTGTGAGGCATGCTGTTCTATGATTGGTGATTAGATATGGTCATCAGAATATCATGCATGAGAGGGTTGTTTAACGAAAGGACTTAAAAAGATTGAACAGTTGGTGGTGATTAGCCTGTTATTTATATATCAGATTCCTGGAATTCACTACTATTGGGTACTACAGGTCAGCATATTGCTACAAATATGTGGCAAGCTTTGAGTTATATGCTCGTGAAACAGTTTTTGGTATACCCTTGCTGGTAGTTAAATAACATTTCCTGAGCGCTACCAATAGGATTTGGGCAAATAGGCAATCAGCTGCAAGGTCAAAAGAAAGAAAAATGAGATACATAGCTGAACTTGAAAGAAAAGTACAATCTCTGCAAACTGATGCTACATCGCTGTCAGCTCAGTTGACATTATTGCAGGTAGAACCATGACAACTGTCCGCATTTCATGTTCTGAAAGTTTTCAAAATATTCAGCCTTAGTTTTTTACTGCCTCGGGCTTTTAGTTTTCATGAAACGTGTGGCTAATTTTGCAAGGTTTTGTGGTGTGCAGAGAGATACAAATGGTTTGACTGCAGAAAATAGTGAATTGAAGTTGCGTTTGCAAACCATGGAGCAGCAAGTCCACTTACAGGATGGTAAGTTTTGATGTGTCACTTACTTGTACCTGAATGCACGTCTCTGGTACAAGGTTGAACTTTCTCGTTGGGTGTTGTGAATTATGCACAATTCAGCAACATGTTTTCTACGGAACTTCGATGCAACTAATATTTTGCTTAGTGCTTCTTTTGATACAGATACAGATACAGATATTTAAATTTCAAATTCATGATTTGCTAATCATGTGATAGATGAATAGCTTATCAATTTCCTTGATAGCTTTTGCTTTCACGAACATTGAATCATGATTTTTGTTTTTAGTTGAAGTACTGTTTTTTATCTATAAATTCATGATCATTAAAGCAAGGAAGATATCTAAGCGTTGTTCTCTCTTCTTTTTTTCCCCTTTACTTTGTCCATGGGAAACATTGTGTTGAAAAAAGTATGGTGTGTCTTTCATTAGTATGCTTGACAAAGTATTTGCACTGATGATAGCGCTGAATGATGCACTTAAAGAGGAGATTCAGCACCTGAAAGTGCTGACTGGCCAAACAATGCCCAACGGTGGGCCTATGATGAATTACCCGGCTTTTGGAGGCAACCAACCCCGTTATGCTAGCAACCAATCAATGCACACACTGATGGCAGCCCAGCAGTTACAGCAGCTTCAAATCCATTCCCAGAAGCAGCAACACCACCAAATCCAACCGCAACAACAGCAACAGTTCCACCACCAACTTGATCAGCAGCAGAAATCTGGGGATGTAAGAGCAAGGAACACTATGCCATCTTCAAGCCAAATGGACAATGCACCAGAATCCAATCAAGCACCCAAAGAATAAGAAAGTTACCCCAACTAGTTGAGAAATCTCATGATTGTTGTTGAATCTTAGATCTGATCTTGTAATGTAAAGGTTATTGTGGGATTAGAGGTCTCTGGCTAGTTTAGAATTTAGTGTAGCATCATCATGTATGCATGGCTCAGTTGAACTCTGCATTGTGTGTCTGACCTTTCTGTTGTACAAATATTAGATGCTAGTTCCAAATCTTGTTTGCCATTGATGCATCATCTTTATCTAGTTTATTAATGTTCTTTGACGGCCATGTTAACAGCTAATCCCAGGAAATGAAATGATTTTCTGGTGCTGTGTTGGGATGCCCATTCTAACATTTATTCCGAAGTACGACGTGGCAGCAGCCTTCAATTAAAACCTAGCAACTTCTATCTGAGAGCCCGCAAGAAATCAAATCAGTTGAAATTTTTGGACTTTCCTACCGTTCTACACACAAGCCGCAATGTAGGATTTACATGACTGTGTATCCTGGCCCTCCTCTGCCTTCTGGCACTGTCCACTCAATATTTTGCTTTGGGTCTTTTATGTCGCATGCCTTCAAAAAAAAAATTTATTCTCAGCTTCCAAATTGATGTGGAAAGTTTTGTATGGCATTGAAAGGTTGGATAAATTACCTTGCAGTGGAGGCAGTTTTGAGCATTGATTTGCAGCTTCTGCTGGCCTTCTTCATTCGTCACATACCTGCATGGATGGAAGTTTTGTAAACAAACAGTTACTAACAGATGGAGGCCAAGATAGAATGTATCTTACTCGTAGACTCTTGCTGGGCAATATCGCGTCTCGGGCCCATCATAATATGGCAAGTTAACAAGTTCAGGTATTTTGGGGTCCCTCAATCGAAGATGTGGTGGTTGATCATGCTCATGATTTGTATTACTCCTAAGAATGCAACGAAACAAATAAGATGAGAAAAGACAACTATGAAAAAGATAGGAGCTTAATCTCGGAAACCTCCAAGAAACAACAATGGAAGGAGAACAAAAACCTGTACAGAGAAGTTGGCACATCAAAAGATACCACGTTATCAGGTTTTGGGTACTGAATTGGAGAGTGCAGCTCTATGACCTACATAAACAAAAATAGGACTGAATATGAAAATGCAATGAGACATATTAACAGGTATTGTTTGTCAATTACTCTACCTGGATGAGCCATAAACACTAAGGCTGTGTTTGGTTTACGGAAAGTTTCATGGAAAGGAAAATTAGATGGAAAGTTAGAGAAATTCTTTGTTTGGTTTAGATGGAAAATTTCAAGGAAAAAAAGTTTGATGGAAAATGGTATGAAAAATTTTGATTAACAACAATAGAAAATGACATTTTCCTTTATACTTTCTATGATAAACAAACAAGTGGAAAATGAAATGGATTCCATGAAGGATTTGGATTCTATTCTATTTTGCATCTAATTTTCCTTTCCATAAAACTTTCCCTAAACCAAACACAGCCTAAGTGTTTTATACAACTTGGATTCCATAGGATCTTAGTGATACAAAGATTTGGATTCAGATTTAGATTAGATTTAGATAGTGTGATGCCTCAAACAGAAAGAGAGTGTTCTTTCTGAATTAAGTTTGAGCTGAACTGAAATTAAGCTCTTGTGAGAAAAAAGGGGATGAGATGAAATTAGAAATTAATCTGAATTCAATCCAGAAAGATACACCCTAAGAAAACAAATTTACCAGTTAGCAGTTCTCACATGTGTTGATTCATGATCAGGCTTTCCATGTTTCAGCGTCAATGGAGACCGGCCCTTCAAAACGAAACTGCAGATAATAGCAGACATTGAATGTGAAAAGAAAGAAAAGATCAGACATGATGCCAAATTGGTTCCAAGCAAATTTGAGTTCTCACTGTTCAACTGCACTCAAAGCCAGACCCGGATAAAGTCCATATTCAAATGCCTACAAGCAGCAACATCACAGAAACCAAACAAACACTCGAAAAATAAAATATTGAAACTGAAAACATAAGTATCGGGCAAGAACAAAACGGGTAACTCAAGTTACTGATTCTTTCGAGGTGAGGAGAGATTGACTAGTAAATATAAGAAAAAGTAGGATATTTTACTAAGGGGCGTAAGCGTTTATGGAGTACGGTCTACTAACCGGACGATAGTTTCTAGCTCTGTAGAGTTCCTCCCATACCCACGATTTCTTTAAGTTATCCCAATAAATGTTCATGTCTGAACCTCCATTGAGTACACCAAAAGCTGCTTCTGCTGCTAGCATTCCTAAATTAATAGTAGGGACCATTAATTGGTCAGTGGTGCACTTTTCAGCTCAAAATGAGACCATGTCAAACAATGCTGGCCAGTGTAATACAATGATCGATAAAACCATTACATGATTGCCAGCTCATGATATTGAACTCTGCGATTATACAAAACAAAAGAAAAAAAAGACAAACTGCTGATCATCTTACCAACCATGAAAGAGTTTCTTTATGAAGATGTGAACATTCAGAATGCCATAAAAGTCTTTTTCTTTTTCCTTTGATCAACAGTTATTTCAAGTGAAACGAGAAAGAAGGTATCAAAAGCTGTGAAAAGGCAAAATAAGTTCCTTTCACCATTAGCCAATGACTTGTGAGAGAAGGCAAAAGTGTCTTGGATGGAAGTACTTGGAGAGAAGGTGTTGGATTTGGAGGAGTTGGAGCTGGATGGTATAGCTTTGTCTTTGGTACGCAATATCGAATTTATCAATAAAAAATAAGTATGAAAAAGCTAGCTAAGAGGCTGTGTACATTGATTTCAAAATTTAAGTTTTTACCGGACTTCATGGCAGTGTGAGATCCCTTGATTTTTGGAACATTCAAAAAACCAGCAGAACATCCGATGATTGCACCTCCAGGAAATATTGGATATGGTATTGACTGAACCAATAACGAACATAAAATATTTTCATGCTACAGGTCAAGATCAATTAAAAGGGTAAGTTTGATATAATTACTGTCACGAAAAAAAAAACCTGCACCTGGAATCCACCTTCATTTAGGGTCCGGGCACCATACTGCAGGACAGTTCCTCCTTCGAGAAGAGGCTTAATAGCGGGATGTTGTTTAAATTTCTATAACGGGGAATAAAACAAAGTAAGATTTCCATAGGCCGATGAAATAAGCAGAAGCAAACCAAATGGAGGGTGGAGAATCTATCTGTCGACATTTCGTACAGAAGTATTGAACGCACACCTACCTGGAACTCATCATAAGGACTTAAAAAAGGGTTGTGATAATTTAAAGCAACCACGAGGCCTATGGAAACCTGCAATTTTTTTGCAAGCAGTAAGGGCATATGTGAGTAAGAAAGTACACCTCATGTCACTGGAAAGATACTCAATCACTACAGGAAAAAAAGGGAAAAAAAAAGATACCAGTCTGTCGTTCATGTGGTACAAAAAAGATCCCCCATATGTCATGTTGTCCAAGGGCCACCCTATCGTATGGAGAACGGAACCAGGTTCATGCTTTGCTTCGTCAACTTCCCATACCTTTCGAAGAACATGTCAATTTTATTGAAACAAGTTTCAATTATATGAAGGGTTATAGGATATGGGGAGACAATCATATAAGCTAGGTAAGGGATCAGGCGTAATAACATCATACTGCTAATTTTTTTTCTTTTCATTTTAGTATATACCCAATAGCCTAAATCCTAAAAAAATTAACCCTAAACCTTAAAATTAGAAAACTCTAAACCCCAATTGTATGGAAACCCCAAAAAAAAAAACCTTAAACCATAAAATCTGAAAACTCTAAAATCCTAAAACACTAGAACCTTATAACCCCTAAAATGAAAAAGAAAAGGTAGCAAGACATTGTTTTTTGTCTGATCCCTTACCTATCTTATATGAGGTGTCACACCATATCCTTTTTCCGTTATATAAATGTAACTAAAAACAGCACAGAAAATTTTATTAGTACTTTGTTTGAACACAAAACTATCCACCTGCATTGCAGGACCTGCCGTTTTGCTTACAAAAATGAATCCATAATATAGAATTCAACAAACAGCTTCTTGAGCCACAGCATTAGCATCTACCTCTTTGATCCCAAGAGCATACGTTTGATGCTGTGCTTTCACCTTCTCTCTAAGATTGTATCTTTTAATCACTTTCTGGAAGTAAAAACATGTGTTTCACTCAGTTGACCAGGAACATATACGCCGGTAGATTTTCAGTTAGATAAAGATTGAACTGTATAAAAAATGAAACAGTTTGGCAAAAGCAATTAGCAGATAAGGAGAAACCTCTGACAATGATCCCCGGCATCCTTCGGCAAAAAGTGTAATGTTCCCTGCAAGCACGAGTCACTTTTGGATTCAATAGGAGCAACCAAAAAATGTCTAAGTTCAATTTCTTTCCATCAAATCAGTTCATTCATATCATAAGCTCAGATACGTTATCTCATTTGACAAAGGAATGACCCATAACTCGTAGCCCAAAAAGAGCACCTAGAGGATCTGATTTGCATTTTTCATGGATATTCGCTTCTCAGACAAACACAAGACGCAGACAACGGGATGCGCAAGCTTATGTGCACAACTGTTGCCAGCGATGGGCTGGGTCAAGCACTTACCTTTCAATTCTACCCCACGCTGAAAATTTTCTCTCTTTGACCCATCTTTGGCGACCCCCATATCATTGGTTGCTATTCCAACAACCTTATCCTCTGCATCATATAAGATCTGCTCATTGGTCAAGTGAGAAACATAATGTTAGCTGACATATAAAACATGCATTATTATATGATAATGGTGTTACCTCACTGGCAGCAAAACCTGGATAGATTTCAACCCCTAATTCTTCTGCTTTCATTCCCATCCATCGCACAAGTTGACTTAAACTGCATCGCAAAATCCAAACAAACATAAAAATTGTTACCCCCCACAATTCGCAATAAAAAGTAATGATTCTCATCAAACTTGCTGAAGTGAGTCGGACCTTATCACAAAGTTTCCCCTATTATCAAAAGGAGATGGAAGAGGAATAGCGCGCTTTTCTGTCAGCATCCAGAACTTGTCGGACGAAACCGGGACAGTGATCGGTGCCTACAATTATATAAGAAACGATTTTCTAACGCAACAACAAGCCATAGATTTCTGTTACAAAATAAAAAAAACTTGGAACTGTCTGTACAGCATCTCAAAAGCACATTATCTGATCAGAAATCGCCTCATTTATAAACCCTCCACCTCAAGCGACCCAGATTAAATAAATAATGCAAAGTACCTCTTCCTGTTTCCAATTTGGTAAGAGCTCATCCAAAGCCCTGGGCTCAAAAACATTTCCTGAAAGAATATGAGCCCCTGCAGACATGCATTTGTATTTTCTGAAATTTCAAATCACTACACATAATACATAAACTTCTCTGATCAATGAAAGTGAGCATGCAGAGAGTTCAAATATAAAGCCTCTCAATTTGAGCTCAAAGTGCTTGCTTCGGACACAGATTGACGGCACAATTTATAACTGACATCTATATAAAGAGCGATCCGATACTGACCTACTTCAGCTCCTTTCTCGACAACGCAAACAGACAAATCCACATCCTTTTCACGACACAGCTGCTTCAATCGTATGGCAGCAGCCAGACCCGCCGGTCCAGCGCCCACCACCACCACGTCGTAATTGATCGACTCACGCTCCGGCTCGCCGCTAAAATTCCTCAAATTCCAAGAAAACCCAGATACATTAAACGACCCGCCGACAATCCCGGGCTCTGGAAATCTTGAGAACGAAGTAAAACGAAGAGACCCGTTTGAATTTGTGAGAGACGTAAACGGAGCAGCAATCGATCGGCTCGTCGAATTGGCGGCGCGAGACGCTGAGGAAAAAGGGTTGATTGGAGCAGAAGATGATGACTGTACGCTGAAGCTGCGTCTCGTACAGCAGCTCTTCGACTTTGAGATGATGAGTCGGAGCATGATTCTTATTCCCATGAAGTTGGCACCTTACTCCGGCTGGAACATGGCTGCCCAGAATTATAAGTAGCAGAGATGTGTGATTTGACGACGTCGTTTTAGTATTCTAACTAGGCAATACGATGTGATCTTCGAGTCAAGAACACGTCGAGGAGCACATAGCACGTGGGACAAAGTTTTATAGGATCTCAAGCACCAACAACAGTAAGACACAAATCCTGTACATCCAACCTAGTATAATGCCAGGTTAAAATCACCTGATTTTAAAACTTAGTTACCGTGTATATTAAAATTGAAATTAAAGTATAAATAAAAGGGATAAAACTCAAAAAGGGGCCTTGAACTATCACCGCTTACCCAATTGCGGTCAGAACTACCACGATTTCCAAAAAGGGTGCGATGAAAAAAAAAATGAAACTGATTTTCTAAAATAAAATTTACCATTACAATCCTAACCTAATATTATTAAAAGACTTAGATTTGTGTGCAAAAATTACATCGTTTGGTTATCAAAATAAATTATACCATTTTGCGCACATAAAGAAAACGACGTATTTTGATAACCAAATGACGTAATTTTCACACACAAATCTAAGTCTTATAATAATATTAGGTTTGTATTGTAATGGTAAATTTTAATTCAAAAAATCAGTTCAATTTTTTTTCATTGCACCCTTTTTGGAAATCATGGTAGTTCTGACCGTAATTGGGTAAGCGGTGGTAGTTCAGGGCTCCTTTTGGGTTTTTCCCATAAATAAAAACATCATTACATATTTTAATAATAATAAAAAAATAATACGTGTTAAATTATTAAACTAATATTATAATTAAAACTCTATTTTACCGATGACTCTTACGAACTCCCGGAGACGACGTCGTTTTGAATTTGTTGAAAACGACGTCGTTTTACGTTGTACATGTAAAACACATCGAACACAACTGATGAACATAGAAGCAGAACTGGTGAATATAGAAGCAGAACTGGTGAATATAGAAACAGACTCCCCAAAAGTGAGATTTCCATCACGAGAACCCGTGTCTACTACCGCCCAACTAGAGGCAAGTCTTGCACCATATGTCCTGGAGTCAGAGTTCATGACTCCGTTCCAAAATGACGATGACCGATTGGATGCACACCACACTGACTCCCCAGTACAGTACCAAGTCATCGATGCCATACTCGAGATGACGTGGCAACTCCAAAATCTACAATATGGGAGTTATATACCAGCTAGCTGCACCTTACCATCATAGGAGAGCTGACATCCTTCACTTAAGTGGAGCGTGAAGCAGCCTGGTGTGCAGCTGTGCGTGAGGAGATAGACACCACCATTGAGCAGAACAACATCTCGGAGCTGGTAGACCGGCCACATAATCATCACCCAACCGGTTTGAAGTGGGTTTACAAACTCAACAAGAACGAATCTGGCGTCATCATCAAATACAAAGCACGCTTTGTCACCAAAGGGTATGTGCAGCAGCCTGGGATGAACTTTGATAAAGTGTTTTCTCTAGTTGCTCGGATGGAATACATCAAGCTTTTATTGGTTGTTGCTGCCCAGGAGGGATGGTCCATCACCACATAGATGTAAAGTCAGCGTTCCACAACGGTGTGCTGAAAGAAGAGGTGTAAGTTGTCCAGCCACCAGACTTTACTGTCATCGGCCAAGAATCAAAAGTGTGCGGTGAGGAAGGCTATGTATGGGCTTCGACAAGCACCGCACTCATGGGACGCGCGTCTCGCCTCACACTAAAAAAATTCAGTTTGGAGCAAAGTCTTTAAACATGCCATCTATGGAGAAGGCAGTCGTGTGGTAAGACTGCTAGTCGGAGTCTACGTCAATGATTTGGTGATCTACAACTCAAACAAGGATGAAATCAGTCAATTCAATGGTGAGATGCAAACACAGTTCAGAATGAGCGACCTTGGCCTTCTTCTTTTTTACCTTGGCATCAAAGTTCAACAAAGTATCCCTGACATGTCCTTGAGTCAATATAGCTAAGTCAAAAAGATTCTTGAGATAGCGGAGACGGGAGCGTGCAATCCCTCACAAACCCCTATGGAGGAGCGACTCAAGCTAAGTCGCGATAGCACCACACCAGAGGTCGGCGCGGAGTACCAAAGACTCATAGGAAGCCTCCATTACCTTATCAACACTCGCTCAGGCCTAGCCTACTAAGTTGGGTATGTGAAACACTTCATGGAAAGATCGATGAAGGAGCGCATGGCGACGGTAAAGCGAATCTTGTGCTATATTGATAGATCAATTCACTATGGTTATTATTATTTAAGGAAGGCTAAAGAGTCTCGACTGATCGACTACAGTGACAACGACTACACCGGCAACATTAACACACGAATGAGCATCTCCAAGGTGATGTTCTTCCTTGGCAAGAGCTTGATTAGTTGGCAATCACTGATGTAGCGCTTGTTGGCCCTCTCTTCCTATGAGGCAGCGTATGTTGCTGCCACAATGGCGACAAGTCAAGGTGTTTGGTTGGCCCAACTTCTCAATGACATCAAGCGGAAGCCGATTAAGACTATTGAACTAGAGATGGACAATATGTCTACTTTAGCTTAGAAGAAATTTAATTCATCATGAGCAAAGCAAGCACATTGATGTTCGTTATCACTTCATCTGGGCGTGCATGGAGGACAAGTGCATCAATGTTGACTATGTTAGCACTAAAGACCAACTTGCAAACATACTCACGAAGGCACTTAGGTGAGTCAAATTATATAAGCTTTGAGCAAAGATTGAGATGGTCCACACCAGCTCAAGTAAACGACAAAAAGTTTAAGGGGGAAATGTCAGAGAACGAATAAATCTTGTAACCTAATTAGTTAGTATATCAATAATAAGAAAACAACACCTCATCACTCTCGAGGACATTAGCAAGTTTACGAACCTCACTAAATCTTGTGTTCTTTAATTTCTTTACGATTTTTCACTTGTTTAAACCTAATTACTCAAGTTGTCTATTAAAGAAAGGCAATCCTAGTGATATTTTGGTCCGGAAGCTTAATTTTTATTACAGTGATTATGTAGCTTGAAGTTGATAAGATTCTGCAATAATAATAAAAACAGCAGGCACACAATTTTGTATCAAGTCTGTAATACAAAGAGCACAATATTTCAAGCTGTGGTCTTATTCACAAACCATCAGGTCTGATAATTTATCCGGGATTTAATAAACAAACCTGGACCCAACCTGTGGAAACTGTAATTCTTGGAGGATAAATGAGCAGCAAAAGCACTGGGGTAATTCAACTTTGTAAACTTAAACTGAAATATCAGAATATCAGATGCAGAAAGTGTATGACCAGCTCCTGTTCAACTTTCCAAGTCCGCATATAATAGAATAATGCTACTAATGTGCAATTTCACGGCAATTACGCATGGGGGACATACGAAACTCGTCCCACATTAACATCTCTTCCGTGTTATGTTGTCCTTGACACATTGTAGCAACACCATTCCAAACTTGTCTTTAAAAATAATTGCAGAGTATTACACAAGTTCAACACCTCCCAACGGTAGGGCACTCATTTGCACGGTCCTGCCAGCTCCTGATGCCACAAATCTTACAGACGGTAGTGAAGGATCAGTGACTGATTCAATCTCAAGGAAGCTGAAGTCATAGGCACCAGAGCGCTTCAAACTGACCACAAATATGAGTATAATCCAGCCTAACATGGATATGGCCCAGTAATTGGTCATTCCTTGAATCAACCCCCACGCAATGGAGTATCCGACAATGATCCCAGACAAATGACCAAGGAAACTAGCTTGTGGCACGATAATTGAGGTGAAGATGAGGGACTCAAAGGGAGCGAAACTTATTGGTAATGAAAGTAATCCAAAAAGATTCAACTTGGACGAAGGCTGCTTCACTGACAGTATAGTCATCCATCCAAAAACAACGCACGAATACCCAACCGCAGTCACTCTTCTAAAATACTCGAGCTTGAATTTCTGAATCAACAGATGATACGACACCAATACCAAAGCTCCAGATAATACGACCAAAACCAGGGTATAGTGAAGATAAAACTCAGTACCCAATCCCATGTGCCCCAACTGTTCCACAACTCCCAGGCTCCACAGGGCACTCATATTGAACACAAGATGAAGAGGGCTTATATGAGAAAATGCCGATGTTATGATCCTCCAATGATGACCTTGGACCGCAGTTTCATAACTCAATCCCACATGTGAGTATCCAATATTCTTCTTCTGTATATAGAACCATATCAGACTGCACAAACCTATAATGCAGCTCGTGACTGGCTTTTCCAGTATCTCATACACCAGGGGCTTCCCCATTCTATACTTACACACAAAAGATGTTTATGTACAAAAATTATCTTGAAACACTGAGAACTGAGCACCGTATCCCACTGTCACACCAATGCACCACACCTTCTCAATCAAACACAAGAACCATCACGGCCTCTATGAAGCCCTAACAAGCGAAATTGACATCAATAATCGTCTGATGAGGGCAGACGCTGAAACAGCAACAATGACCAAACCCTAGATACTTCCTCCAGTTATTTTGTAAACCTTTCGTCTCCTGAACTCCCAATATTTAGCGATTCCGCAACCAAAAACTGAACACCGAAACCCTATACCGCCCACCTAGTACCAACAAGAACAAAACCACAAACGGAGATGGATCAGGCGAACCGAAATCGTCCAAATATTCACGGCACTCAATTCCTCTTCAATTACGAAAAGCAAGAAATCGCATTCGCCAATCAACGAAGAGAATTTACGGTTTACCTGAACCTTCGAATAAGTGTTGTTGAGAGCCTGGACTTTTCTGGCGCCTTCGCTCTTCTTCAATCTTATTCGCAAGGCAAGATATGACTCATGGGTGAACCGACACATGTTGGTCTCTTCTAAAACTTCATCGTATTTATTAAAATATTATTTTTTTAAAAAATAAATAGTAAAAAATAAAAAAAATTGATAAAATTCAAGAAAATTAAAAATATTTAAGAAAATTAAAATATTTTAACTGAAATTTCCAAATAAAAATAATTAATTCACAAACTTATATTTTTATATTCATTAAAAAAAATTTATTCATATGATGAACATATTATATATAATTAACATAGCAGCTTATATGATGAATATACTATCACATCTAATGAACATAGTAGTTATTTGATGAATATATCATCTGATGAGAATAACAACTCATATGATGAATATATATGTTCATCTCATGAACATATAATCCAATGAACATATCAACTAACCGAATGAACATATTTTTAAATCTAATGAATATAACAGCTCAGCTGATGAACATTATAGCTCATATGATGAACATAGTAGAATAAATATCAACAAAAGCAAATGAAGCTCATCTAATGAACATAAAAACTCTTCTAATGAATATATTATCAAATCTAATGAATGTAACAGCTCATCTTATTAATATAGCAACTCCTCCGATGAACCTATTATCAAATCTAATGAACATAGCAGCTTATATGATGAACATATAATCTAATAAACATTACATCTTATCTAATGATTATAAAAGCTCGTTTGATGAATATAATAGCTCATATGATGAACATTTCGGCTCATCTTATGAACATATAATTCAATGAATAGCTAATCTAACGAACATATTATCAATTCTGATGAATATAGCAGCTCGTCTGATAAACATATCAACTGATTAACATAAAAGTTCATATGATGAACATAATTGCTCATCTGATATTGGCTCATATGATGAATATATCGGCTCATCTGATGAACATATAATTCAATCAATATAGTAGCTAATCTGATGAATATAACAGCTAATCTGATGAATATAGCAGCTCATTTAATGTAAATTACAGCTCATATGATGAGCATAGTAGAATCATATTAACAATAGTAAATGAAGCTCATCTGATAAACATAATAGCTCTTTTGATGAACATATAATCAAATCTAATTAACACAACAACCCATCTGTTGAACATATCATCTCATCCGATGAATATAACAACTCATTTGGTGAACATAACAACTATTCTAAGGAACATAACAACTTTTCTGATAAATATATAATCAAATTTAATAAATATAACAACTCATCTGATGAACATATTGACTCATATGATGAATATATCGGCTCATTTGATGAACATATAATTTAATCAATATAGCAGCTAATCTGATGAATATAGCAGCTCATTTAATGTAAATTACAGCTCATATGATGAGCATAGTAGAATACATATCAACAAAAGTAAATGAAGTTCATATGATAAACATAATAACTCTTTTGATGAATATATAATCAAATCTAATTAACACAACAGGCCATCTGTTGAACATATCACCTTATCCGATGAACATAACAACTCATTTGGTGAACATAACAGCTTTTCTAAGGAACATAACAGCTTTTTTGATAAACATATAATCAAATTTAATAAACACAATAACTCATCTGATGAACATAGCAGCTCATCTGATGAACATATCATCTGATGGACATACTAGCTCATATGATGAATATAACAACTCATATGATGAACATAACAACTAATCTGATGAACATGACAGCACATTTGATGAACATAGTATAATAAATATCAACAAAAGCAAAAAAAAACTCATCTGTTGAACATATCGGCTCATCTGATGAACGTATTATCAAATATGATGAACATATCATCTAATGAACATATAATCAAATTTGATGAATAGATGAGTTCATCTAATAAACAAATTATCAAATCTGATAAACATAGCAGCTTATTTGATGAATACGTTATCAAATCTGGTAAATATAACAGCTCATATAATGAGCATATTATCAATTTTGATGAACATAGCAGTTCATCTAATGAACATGTCATCTGATTGACATAATAGTTTATCTGATAAACATATCGGCTCATCCGCCGAACATATAATTTAATGAACATAGCAGCTAATCTGATGAATATAGCATTTAAATTTAATGAACATTATAACTTATATGATAAACATAGTAGAATAAATATCAACAAAAAAAACAAACGAAGATGTTACTTATCAATGGTATGTAAACCGTAAAATGCAACCATTTCTAGTCCATACTTGTCTAATTTTCAAACACAACTCATTACTTCTGATTTCTAGTCCATCCCCTAAAGTCAAAAGTGAAGTTGCTATTTGTCAATGGTATGCAAACTGTAAAGTGCAACCATTTTCATCCACTAATGTAGAGAATAACTTTAAATAGATAATATCCATCCCGAATCATATGAATTTCAATTTAAAATATTACATTGTAACACAACAAGACGGTCAACAATTGACATTAAAATATCATTGAACCCGAGAACATGATGCATAAATTGAAGAGACGCCAACTGCTGCGGATTTGATCTTGTGACCTCCGCCGACAGATCAAGTGGTGAGGATCAGAAGCGAGTCAAACAGACGAAGCATAAAAAATATAGCGTTGGCGAAAGCAAACCTAATTAAAATATCATTGATGATGCGTGTCCAAATTTGCATCGGTCATCTCCACACAATACAATAATGCCACAAAAATCTGCAGCCACTATTTTTGTGGTGCTGCCTCGACAGACACGTCCTTGTGAGAGTTGCTTCTCCTTGCTTTCGCTTTTGATTCGAAGTATCTCAAACCCCCCCTTATCTGCTCCTGGCCAAGTGTTTTCTCCTCCGTTCACACGCGGGTCTGTGAGCGAGTGATTGATGGGTTCACAGTGATATATTGAGCCTGCCTTTCATTGTGTCAATTCCTTTCATTTCTTGTTTCTTAGATAAAATGGGGTGTTGAAAGTTTGCATCTTTATCTCTTTCTGGGGTTGCGTTGGCGCTATTGTGAAGTGGGTGAGTGTTAAGTCTGGTGTTTTCCGCGTTCTTGACGCGCTTTCGGTTTTGGGTGGGTGTTAACAAGTGTTGGATTTAGGAGAGAGAAGTCAGGAGAAGAAGATAATTGAAAAGATGAAGATTCAGTGTGATGTGTGTGAGAAGGCTCCAGCCACTGTGATTTGCTGTGCTGATGAGGCTGCTTTGTGTGCAAAATGTGATGTGGAAGTTCATGCTGCTAACAAGCTTGCTAGCAAGCATCAGAGGTTGTTGCTCGAGAGCCTCCCCAACAAGCTCCCCAGATGTGATATTTGCCAGGTAAGAAAGACCCCTCAGTTTCCAATCTCTCTCACTCATCTATTACATTTTACCAGAATTAGTCTCTCTTCTCTTAATTGTCCTAAGTGGGCAGACCTAGTCTCCTGAGTGTTGACTTCATCCTATAGAACCAATATTATTTAAGTGTCTTTGTGTTACTAGTAGGCAGTTCAGTTAGTGTCCAGACTGAAAATTTCATGTGGGGGCTTGATTGATTAGTTGTAATGATCTCTGATGAAGCGAGTCGCAGATAATGACTAACACAGAATCATACAGATTGATCTTGGTTCTTCTGAGTCGTCTCTTTGGTGAATGGTTGTGGCATCTGATATTTCTAATGAAATGGTTTCTTCTGATGTGCAGGAGAAGGCAGCTTTCATCTTTTGTGTTGAAGACAGAGCTCTGTTTTGCAAGGATTGTGATGAGCCCATTCACTCAGCGGGTAGCCTATCTGCAAACCACCAGCGCTTTCTTGCTACTGGTATTCGAGTGGCTCTAAACTCTGGGTGTAGTGAAGTTGAAAAGAGTCGCATGGAGCCCCCAAAGCCTTCCCCTCGATTAAGTTCAGTGAAGGCTCCTCCACAGCAATCCCCGAGCTTTGCCTCTTCTTGGGCTGTTGATGACCTGCTGCAGTTTTCTGAGTTTGAGTCCTCTGATAAGGTTAGGACTCCAGGCTCACCCACATTGGCTAGTTGCGAAAATGGAATCCTATATAATTTCAGATTAAGTTGATTTTAATGTTGTCGTGTCTGTATTTGTTGGATCATACAGAAAGAGCAACTCGAGTTTGGAGAGTTTGAATGGCTGACAGATATGGGCATTTTTGGTGAACAATTTGGACAAGAGATGGCTGCAGCTGAAGTCCCTCAGCTTCCAGTGCCTTCTACTGCATCATACCGCTCCAACAAATCCAGCATGGCACTGAAGAAACCTAGGATTGAACGAGTGCAAGACGAGGAAGAGTACTTCACTGTCCCTGATCTGGGCTGAACAAGATTATTATGCATCAGTATGCGCATGTAGTTGAGGATCACAAGTTGAACCATCTTCAAATACAGATGTATGTAAGAATACTGCATAGCCAAGGACACCAATCGTGTGCCTGTATAAGCTCCATCCTGTTTGTGCAACAGTGACTATTTGATTGCTTTTTTGACGCCCACTGGTGTCTGCTTCTCAGCACTCAGAATGCCGAGCAAAATTGTATTTCATTATCACTGCATCTCAAGCTCTTCCATCAGGTGGTTATCATATCTTGCAGAAAAATTACAGCCACCAGGTCGAGTTAATCATCTCAAGCAAGGTGGTTAAGTTGCCTACAACACTTGAACTGTATTCAACAAGATGATTCTATGTATCATACAAATGAGTACAACTTAAAAAAGCCAGTTCACGCTGATGTTGCCGAGCCAAATGAAGAGAGGGAACTGAGCCAAAGCAATGAATAAAAGGAGATAGTGGTGCCTACTGGAGTCGTAAGTCCTAACTTCAGCAAACAGAACCCTTTTCATTGTCTTCACCAGAAAAATACCCGTGCAAAGACATGCCCATGGCATCAAGAAGTAATAGGCGTAGTTCCACACGATCCTTCCCAAGACAGCCAAACACAATCCAGTAAAAGTATAACCTGCATATGCCACAATGTCTAGCAACGGTGCCTCTGCACTGCCCAATGAAAGTAATGACATTTTAAGCAGTGCTACTTGTAAAAACCAGCCAAACAATCCCTTCACAAACATCAAATTGAGAGCTTCCGGGGAGAACCTGTAAGAGGAGTCAACATTAGTCTGGGGGATAATGTAGTGGCAGATGCTCAGAGGAAAGGTGCAAACTTACTTTCCACGTAGACCCAATGAAAGGCCTGCAAGGACAATGTAGGTTCCAAAAGCCATGAAAGGTATGTACAAGTCTGGTGCATTGATATCATAGATGGGGGGCCTGTATGAAAGCCTTCCACCAACAGGCTCTGTGATTCTTGTCCAATGACCCTAAGTTGACAGCAATCAAGGATTGTTATTACTAATATATAAAAATCAGAGACCGGCTAGAGTTGAAGTGAGACTCGGAATTTACCCGATGCAAGAATGGGAAGAAGACAACCTTCAATTTGTTCCTCACATACTGGTCATTCACTTGAAAATAATATTGCGGATCTGAAAAATATCTGCTTATCTACATATCAAACAGAAACAACCAAAAAAGTCATTTAGGCTATTTCAAGGGAGAACGAAAAGGAATCTCCAACAAAAGCACCATGAATCACAAATCTTCAAGCAACTGGATAAACTCAACTGTCAATTTTACTTACATTGCTCTGAACATATTCAGAGCTTGAACCTAGAATTTTCTCTCCATAAGCCCCCAGACCACCTCGAATAAGTCCAGAACCGGCTCCAGTAAATGCATTTCCAAATGGATTAGGCTGAGGATTTGGTGGTGGTCCAGGCACCCCAGGTTGGCCTCCCATACCAGTGTACATTGTCTGTGAAAATTTAAGAATAATAAGACAACTGGGCTTAGGTGAAACAATGTCTCTAAAGAAGAAACAAAATTTCAGTTGGTATAATGAAGGTGTTACTGACAAACCATAATTCTTACACAATTGTTACGGGTATGTAAAGTGCATACATTGCCACCAAGGTAAGCAAAATCCCCCAACCAAACTAGAGCTATAGCAGCTACTGATATGGAATTCTCATGTAACAGATACACAATTGCCAATCAGCATTATATATATCATAAAACTTGAGAACATGCACAGACATGTAAAGAGCAGGGTGATCATATGGTGCAGATAGTTTTCTATTTCAAGATACATCAACAATTAAGTAGGGTTCGAGTTTCAAGGACTTGATTTTCCCTGTACATTAGCGCCATGCTTCATGAAAGTCAAGTAATCTATTTATTGCCTAGCTTTTGGACATGAAAAGGAATAGATTCTAAAGTTGGTGCCGGCAAATGGAAAAAGAAGCCCTGACCCAATTGACAGGTACTAGAGATGGTGAAGATGCAGATAATTGTTTTATTGAGTTCCATTGTTATCCCCTTCGGCCTTATGGTTCAATAACTTCTCAAGAGAGGGACAATTGGACATTTCCTAATTTCATAAGTGAGGGGGGAATGAATGTTCATGTACTTGGCATCTACAAGTTCTGAAAACACTATTAATCTTGTGATAAACTGCAATAACCTCAAATAATGAATATTAGAGGCTTAGCATCATAAAGACTGTGTCAACAAGATAGTTCAATTCAACCTACCCACAGACGTGAAATTCGAAAGCAATAATAACTTGTCTCAACAAGCCTTTCACGACCTAAGTCCCCCAACAGTTGACCATTTCACAATCAGCAGTAGACGGTTTATAAACCATCAAACGCCCAGATAAAAAGCCCTTCCTCTACCTAGTCAGCGCGCGTTCTATCAAACACCGCATACAAAGAATTCCGCAACATCCAACACAGCATCAGCGGATCGGAGGTAACAAAAAACGAGACTGAATTTCCCAATCCAAAAACCAGTTCCAGATCCAACCGATAAAATTACACACTCGATCCAACTATGATGAAAGCAATAAAACCACAACTATCAGAAACTACGATAGTAACATGAAGGAGAAGAAGAGCGTACCGGGAAGGCCGGGGATTCTAATCGATGCTTCGTCGGCAAGATTCAGAGGAATGAGTTTCTCTCTACTCTATTCTGCTCTTTCGCACCTGCAGATCGAACGAGACCGAAATACTACAGTTTTCAATGCGCGTCTGCGCTGCGCCGGCCCGACCGGTAAAACACGAAACTATCCCTTAGACCGAACCGGTTCACCACGCTTTTGCAGTTTGAACCAGACCGAGTCGATTGGACCGGTAGATTGACTATGGGGAACAACATTCGACCGAGACGAGGAGGCTGCGCTGCGGGCGGCGGTCTGACGATTACTACAGAGTGGTTAGATATTTTGTTGGAAGGAAGTGCGATGGAAGTTGGGGAGTGCGATGGGATTGCGAGTATGGTGGACTCCGCACTTGGTCGGATCAAATGGCGAATGAGATATGCATCTAAGCGGCGCCTTCAAATAGGTGTAGTTTCTGCCTTCTTCAGGATTTTTGTTTTCTTCGTTATGTTCCTTCGATGGTTTATTTTTGTTATACTATAGTAGTGAGTGGACGAAGAGGCTATCAGTTTGGTCTCTTTATGCATCATTTTCCTCCATTTTTTTCCAGTTTAAAATTTTAATTCGTGGACTTGAGCTGTGCGCAATATTAGCATTTCATACTTGGTAACTTAATACTAGTTGTATCATGTGCTTGGGGGTCTTGATCAGATATTCTGGCTTTGTGCACAAGACTGAGGCCAGTTATTATGGTGGATTACGGTGGGAAGATGCCTGAGCTGCAAGAACGGCTAGTTTCCGTAATTGAAATCCTTCGAAAGGTCCAACTTTGACGAGATCAACATAAGGCTTGTGATTTTTTAGGATTTTTCTTGTGTTAAAATGTGCCATTTTCTGGCTTTTTACGGTCTTTTCCTTCTGCTAGCCAGGATTTTCCCGGTTTTGAGCATCTGAGAGTCATGATCATAGAAGACATGTTATACATTATACATGTCAGAGAATTCGCTGAGTTCATAAGCTCAAGTCTAAAATCAGAGCTTGGGCACATTTTTTGTGACATTGGACAAGATCCCCCAAAGGTTGTTCCGGCTACCTGACCTCTCAATGAAGCATTTTTGAAAGAAATATCATTAACAAATCCCCTGTGTGGCTCTTGCAGATTGTGTTACAAACTGAAAATAGCTCTATTTTGATCCAGCTGAAATCATTACAGAATTCCTTGGCAGAGTTATTTGCCCTTGGCGAAGAAAACAGCTTTTCTTCACCGCATACTGAGCCAAAACTCGTGAGCACTGATGCACCATCCACTAGTGTGCCTATCGGCTCTCAGTCCCCTCAGTTAATTGATCTCAACAGCTTCCTGCAGGAAACTCAAGTGACTATACCAACATTAAATGGGTAATTCACTAGTTTTACCTCCTGTATTGCCGCACAACTGATTTCTTCATGTGCAAATGTGACCTGTTTTCCTGTGCAAATTTGTGTTGATAATTTTGTTACCTAGTAAAGAAGTTGGCTCATGATGATTAATCCAATAAATAAAGAGTTTAGTTTATCATGCTGTCTGTCTTTATGATTTTGTGCACAAAAATGCCATTACCTACTAGATAAACAAGAAGGAGGGCATATATTATGATTTTCATGTAGACGATCTCTGATTGATTAACAGTTTTATCACCCTTTAGATGGTTGGTTTCATTTCGAATATACTCTTCCAAGATCATAGTTAGATTAATGTGCTGTTACTAAAGCCTACTCATTCATGCATGCTCCAGGTGGCTCCTTGGTTACCCCGTGATTTACTTGTTTGACAAGAATCAAATTGCAGATGCCACTTATAATCTGTCAACAAAATTCCTTCATGTATACAAAGTTCTGGTCAGCAGGTTTGACGTTATCTTTCTTTTTTAACCGTTCCATTGCAAGTAGGTTGTGACTGTGTATCTGTTTTGGTTATGATGATATTGACTTGAAAGAAAGCACCTCCTCATATTTCTTTAAAGCATAGCATTTTACATCATAATGTTGTTCTCTTTGTTAGCTTGTTATGAAAGATGCATAATGTAACCACATGGTATTTTGTTTGAACTTATTGCAAACATGTGGAGTTTGTTAATGCCTTTCTGTAGCTAAAGCTCAGCCCGGAGCTGTATCTTCTTCTAGTAAACTCTGTTCAATTTACAGTAACAGTGAAGGGGCGTTGGTAAACTAGCAATGGTTGTCAAAACAGAACGATATCTTGCTAGCCATCAGGACAAAGCAGTTAAGGTTTTAGGGAACATGTATATGATGCATGATCAAATACACCCACAAATATGGAATTACCTCTTAGAAGTAAATCATAACTTCATAATGTTTCTTTCCGTCGCACATTACACTATGCTCTTTGTATACTTGGGTTCCTTGTTTATCTGTACTATTGGGGGTTGACCCTCAGTTTTCATCTGACATTACATAAATAAGTAAAAAAAAAGAAAAGAAAAATACAACTTGTTTGGGATGGAATCTCCTTGGGCTCCTTTTGCCCTTGTATGATAGTGAGAGAGTAAGGCCTTTGACTTAGCTGTTATGCCCATGTCGTGTTCAAACTCGGGCATGTTTATTGTGGATGGTAACCCTAGAGTTAGTTTAATATATCATTAACTGAACCAATTTTGTGAAATCATTTAATTTATTAGTTACTTTGGTATCAATTGATGGGTGTGAAACATGTATTTGACTTTCAGTTTCACATCTGACAGGATCCGTCAGAGTCCTAATCATAATGAAGCCCAGCAAGAAGAACTGCTGAGGTAAGATTTTTTCCGGTTATTTTCAGTTTCCTGAATTGGTGTTTAAGATAATGCATTATGGGTTGCTAACTCTAATGCTTGTGAAGTCCAGTAACTGTTAGTAATCACCAACTTATTTGTTCTTGTTTATTTTATCCAAGTCGGGAAAAACGACCAACTGCTGAAACGGCTAGAAAATAATTAAGAAGCATAATAGGAGAAATTCCTCCATATGATCATTATTCACCTTCAGTGCATGCATGCATGTGACAGTTTCACAGTACCGTATGACCTTAGCACTAGAGGTAGCAATGAACCATGGGCAAAGGAGTTTCTAGCTCACATGGAAGCAAAGTTGGCCAGATTCAGGGGTGCTTGGAAATCTTTGCATATGGAGGTGAGTGAGTTCAATCCTCAGGCAATTGTGTTCTAAGCTAGAAACTTGTGATTGCAAAAGATTGTGAATCCATCTGCAACTGTTTTTCTGATGACTTGAGCAGTCCTTGTACCATGTAAATGAGAATTCTAGATGAAAGAGTCTTATGAAATTGAGGTTGGGCATCCTAATCATGAAGAGTTGGACATATTTATGTACTCTGTTGAAAATCACATTCATTTATTAGCGGTCCATGGGTCCAACGGAAACATAGATGCGACCAGAAGCATCTAGTTCCGCAAAGTTTGATGAGGCGGTTCCACCACCATCTATAGCTTTATAACGATACTGATATTGTACGGACACACCTCCACAGCCTCTTCGCCACGACATTGGACTTAAGGGGCATGTTGATGTGGTAGTAGCGAATATATTGTTCTCAAGGTTGATGTGTTATTGGTGAATAAGGTGAGAAAATATCTTTTGCCAGATCATGGTCCTTGGGTTGTGGTAAACTTCTTCTATTCACTGCTAGACTAACACTTGAGCCTGAATTGAATTTTCCAGAAGATGGTAGTTGTAATATCATATTCTAATCATTCAGGGGTCTATATGGAAAATGGGATTAGGCTTGCACTTAGTGCCATCAAGTTATAATATTATATATTAGCTGGCATCCTTTGTCAGGAAGCGGAGAAAATAAGTTATTGTCTATCCCTCGTCAGATACCCAGCAGAGTGTAAATTTCTAAATCTAACTTTCCTGGCCAAACACTATTACAGTATGGTGTGTGTGTTGTTGAGCACTTTGATGATGGGAAAATGGGAATTAATGCCATTGTGAGAACTCAAAAAGGTACGAGATGCATGCTGAGAAAAGACTAACAGGAGGTATAGAGGCTAACATGCCGAGTAAGAGTTCTGTACGTCTCTTGAGCCAAAAAGATAACAGATCCGATGTCGGACTAAGACAAGTAGATATAATGGAAGGTAAAATTTTATTGATAGCAATAACTCTTCTTCCATTGCAATAATGATCTAAAGGCTATTGGGAAAAAAAATAAGCTAAAAGAAGAATAAAAACAGCAGTTTTGTTCGAAGGCGCTGGTTCATGACTCTCGGTGAAGCTGCCTTGTTTTCGGAGCAGCGTAACTATTCCAGCAAGGTGAGGGCTTCGGTCTCAGTAGGAAGGGCAGGGATGGCCCCCTTCTTAGTAGTTGTGATGGCTCCACATGCATTTGCAAATCTCAATACACTTCTTAACTTTGCTTCATCCTGCATCCAATTGCAAACTCAAATTTACATAAGCAACCTTTCATCATTATTGGACGCTATACTGCAACTAGAACACTATATATAACCCACTTACCTCTATCACTGAATGATCTTTCACAAGCCTGGTCAATAGGGCGCCGATGAAGGAATCTCCGGCCCCGGTTGTGTCAATCGTCTTCACATGGAATCCCTCCACTGTCCCATGGAAATCCTAAACACACCGTCAACAACAGAATATTCACCACTTCACATATACAAAAATCTCAGCTTTGATGCATTTTCATCTTATCCAAACACCACTTGTTCACCCAATGCCTGCTCACTCGAATCAGAAGGTCAACCCCATGATGATGAAAACAAGACAGCAAAAACCATAACAAACCATTACATCTACCAGTCAGAATCTGAATCAGAAACACCTGTATAACCAACCCACCAAACTGCACTGACTGATACACAACTGCATATATCTGTTCAGTGAAAAGTATTTACCTTGGTGTAGTAATTGCAACCCTTTTCTCCACAAGTCACCAGCATGAGCTTCATGTTGGGACGCCACAACGACAAGGCCGAAGCGTCATCGATCTTATCGCTCCCGGTCAGAAACTCCAACTCGTTATCACTCACCTTTATGATGTCTGCCTGGTCCCAGATGCTCATGATCTGCTTACGAGCCTCCTCCGCTGAAGGCCACAGTGGTATCCTCAGGTTTGGATCGTACGACAGCAGCGCCCCAGCTTCTCTTGCGACCTCCATCGCCTTCAAGTGCGCAGATCTACATGGCTCCACGATCAGGCTGATGGATCCGAAGTGGAAAATCTTCGCCTGCACAAATACAAAAAAATCAAAATCAAAATGATGCCTTGTGAATCGGATTGCGAGGGTGAAAGTAGAAGGTCTAAAGCACGCTGGGAGGAGGCGGGTGGGATTCATTCGAAAGCGATTGGTTTCGTCAGCTGATCTGTTTCGGCCGGGATCATCGGCGGCGAATTATAATACGAAAAGGAAAGGAATCGGATTGAATGAAGCGGGTCCACTTACGGATCTGATAATATCGAGGTTGAGCTCTGCAGGAGTGAGGAGCATATCAGCGCTAGGGTTTCTGTAAAACATAAACTCGCGCTCTCCGTCGGCGCGGAGTGTGACGAAGGCGAGAGCGGTACGAGCTCCTTGATCGAAGCAGATTCCTCCGTCAATGACACCGTTATCCCTGAGAATCCGAGCCAGCATGTGACCGAAATCGTCGTCGCCGAGCTTTCCCACGAAAGCGGACTTTCCGCCGAGCCTGGAGACGGCGATGGCGACGTTGGCGGGAGCGCCTCCAGGAGCTTTGAGGAATCCTGGCGCGTCGGCGAGGGAGACGCCGGAGACGGTGGGGACGAAGTCGATTAGCATCTCGCCGAAGCTGACGACGAGGCGGTTGCTGTCGGTGGCTGCCGTGGAACCCATTGATGACGGAGGGAGGGAGAGAGAGATTGGGAGAGATAAATTGAGGAGGTTGCGACGGTGCTATTTATATGCAGACGGAGAGGGAGAGTTGATTTGGTGTGGATCTCCAATGCATATGTCACAAATTGAATCCAATTTTACTTAACAGAAGAAAAAAAAACCTCTAGTTATTATCGTTAAAACTATCAAAACAATGCTATTAAAGCCGGACGGGACCCATTAGTTTACTTACATTGCATTCTGAACCGGAGAAAGTCGGAGTGAATCGGTTCATCATACTAATAAACATTTAATAACTCTTAATTGATTAATGACCAAAAAATGTCAATAGGGATGTCGAACCTTGTGCTAGGCACCATTGTAGAGCTCTTCGACCACTACCCCACTTGCTCTTCTTATTTATTTATGTTAATCATTTATGAAATTTTTAATTGGATCAATGGTTGAACCAGTCTGCACCGTCGATTCAACCAAAAAATCAAAAACCAGAACCCTAACCGGTTCAATTTTTAATCTAGTTCTAATAACTATGATTATTGGATAAAATAAGTTAAAGCCACGGAGGATGGATCTGATGACTGCGGTTATTGACAAGGAAGTCTCAGTTGGTCAATTAAAGTTCCTAAATCAAATTTGACATGAATTCAATGTTTTATATATTTGAGATGGTATTATAAGTACTCACTATAGTAAATATATTAGTTTACTGCAGAATCTTAAATAATAAATTATATTCAAAAATATTCTTTAATTAGAATCTAATTTAGAATGCAAAATGTGTCCTCCTAAAATCCTTAATTTATCATGAAATTAATTTTTTTAAAATGTAAATTACAACGTACACACATGATCTCAGGGGATTCAAACTCTGATCGTGAGAAGTATTAGGATTCACTTCAAACCTCTTTTACTATCAGAACACATTCCTAATGACATATAATTAAATTTTATCAAAGTGGATTAAACTAGTCGAATTGAACTATATTCTACTAGACCTAAATGTACATAACCTCATCTAGAAAACGTTAGTTGTTTAGATCGATTTCCATTGTCATATGAGAATTTTTCTTATAAAATTGCTTAAATATTCTTACTTTTAATATTTTGAAAATTAGTATGACGAAGGTATATTAATAATTAAATTATAGTAAATATAATTAAGGGGTAAAGAGATGTGTATAAATTATTCAAATTAAGATTTTTCATTAATTTTTCTAAAAGACTAAAATACCCTCAATATATTAAACTGCGCAACATTACAAAAATAGAAATCTTTACTGTAATAAAAAGTATCTCTTCACCCAATAAATAAACAAAAATAGAAAAAAGCCTTACCATATGGGACCCATTTTATGCATAAATAACGCAAGCGACACTAATGACGTTTGCTTCAGAAACACTAGAATATCTCTCATGCAATGATTGGCAAGCTACAAAGCTTGTCTCTCATGTAATGAGTGTCATTGAAATAGCTTAACTTGACTACTAATTGACATTTATATAAAATAATTATCATCAAAATGGAAAAATTAGCTATTGCTATTTCTTACAATCAACCCATAATTTCAAGGTGTTGGCTTGTATCTTTAGGATCATAGACTTTGCTAAAATTTGATGGTAACGGGGCGGGTTTGAGGTGATTAATGAAAATATTGAACTCTATTCGTTTTAAGAGATATTAAAATCATAAATCATACACATATAGTAACTATTTGGGTATATTCAAATCAAAACAATGCATCCTCGTGCCCCTCGCATTTTAGTTTAACACAGGTAACCATGTTAAGCCACATATCACGTAGGTAATTCCATCTCATTAGTTTTTTCATATCCGGTTCAAGTTAAGTCATCCTTACAAAAACACGTCTAAATATCAATTTTAAAATTCAAAAAAAAAATAAAAAATTTCAAATTCAAAAACGTAAAAATTTGAATCTAAGTTTGCAAATATAATATGATTTTTTATAAGTGAAAGCTACATTCTTCTCTTTAAAAGCCTATTAAATCAGCGAGCTTTGTCCCATTTACATTCGATCAACTCAAGATCACAAAGTCTGCCTGCTTGTCTTTCGGACAATCTCATACATAATTGCTGCACTTTATAAATATCTTGTTGATCATATATTAATAGGTAAATGGTTAGTTGATTACAAAAATTTCGACTATTTATTGGCTCACTACCGCTGAAATAAGTTTATTTTCAAAATCTCAAAAATAGTCCAACAATCATATTCGTATAGTTTAAATACTAAAATGGGCTAAGATTAACTCAAAAACCATTATAATTTTGGTTTTGAGGTTTTGAAACAAGTTTGTCTTCAAAACCTCATGATTAGTCCAATAATGACATTAGTGTATTTTATATCCTAAGTTTGGACTAAAATCAACTTAATCATTATAACATGGTTTTTGAGATTCTAAAATTAGTTTAGTTTCAAAATCATAAAAATAGCCCAAGGATCATGTTTGTTTATTTTATATCCTAAGTTTATTCTAAAATCAACTCAATCACCATTAGAACTTGGTTTTTAAGATTTTGAAACCAGTTTGGTTTTAAAATCATAAAATAGCCTAAAAATCATGTTTTTATTTTCATATACTAAGTTTGATCTAAAATGAACTCAAACACCATTATAACTTGGTTTTTAAGTTTTTAACATATGTTTGGTTTCAAAACTATAAAAATTGCCCAAGAATCATATTTGCATATTTTATATCCAAAGTTTGGTCTAAAATCAACTCAAACATCATTAGAACTAAGTTTTTAAAATTTTGATACAAGTTTGGTTTTAAAACCTCAAAATTAGCATATGAAGTAAAATTGTGTAGTTTAAATCCTAAGTTTAGGTTAAAATCAACCTAAATACCATTAGATGTTGGAGGTTTTAAAACAAATTTGGTTTCAAAATTTCAAAATTAGCCCAAACATCATGTTTATGTATTTTATATTTAAGTTTGGATAGAATCAACCCAAACACCATTATTAGTTGATTTTTGTGGTTTTGAAAAAAGTTTGTTTTTAAAACCGCTTGATTTGTCCAAGAATCATGTTTATGTATTTTATATCCTAAGTTTGGATTAAAATCAACTCAAACACCATTAGAACTAGTATTAAAACAAGTTTTGTTTCAAAATCACAAAAATATCCCAGAGAATCATGTTTGTGTATTTTATTCTAAGTTTATGCTAAAATCGACTCAAAGATCATTAAAAACTTGGTTTTTGAGATTTTGAAACAAATTTGGTTTCAAAATATCAAAATTAGCATATAAAATAAATTTGTGTAGTTTTTTTTGCGCTTATTTTTTTTTAATTTATTAGAGGATCGAATAGTTTGATCTATATGGCATTACAAGAAAGGCTCTTGTGGAGCTACAAGAAGAACTACATGCCCGATGAGAGGTACTCATATAAAGCTGCAACGGGTTGCTCACAAAGGTGAGTTGCATGCATCTAAGGAAATTTGAAGTCACTTGGGTTTAAAAGTTAATTACTTGATCATCTCATCTAACACACTTTTGGTAAATTTGTCTGGTTTAAATTCTAAGTTTCGGCTAAAATCAAAGTTCTTGGAATAAGGACATTTTGCCGTAAATTTCTGGTCATTGTGCGATAGTTTCATATCATTATTTATTTAAGAGACTTTAATCACAAAATATCTATTTTGGATGCAAATTGGCCATAAACGGAAGGAAAACTCACCACTTAATTTCCATCCAACATATTTTGGCCGCAAAATATATCTTTTTGCTAGTGTTGGAACTTTAACTAAAGTAAGTTTATGGACAGATAAATAAATACCAAGAAAACTACATTTAGTACAACAATTATCTATACTTTGCTCTTTCACTAAATTTTATAAGAAAAATTCAATCAACTATATATAGTTTAAAAATAATTAATATGTTGTAATGTGTAGAAAGAAACAAATCATACAAAAGACATTGATACTAACTCCATCAAAATTGGTGTTACAAACAGACAGAATTAATGAATCAAAACTATCTTCATATTTTCTTGTATTTATACTAAGAATTGAAGCTGAAAAAGACAGAAAATTAGATGGTGATTTATACAATGCTATATTATGAATTATGAAGGATTGTCACATTAAGTTTTGTGAGACATGTTTTACCAAATTGGCAAATATGAATGATAATTATGTTTGAGTTGTTTCATTTTAGACATCAATTGGTAGAATATATATATAATAAAAAGTGATATTTTAATGTGCAAACAAATTTTATAAAAAGATAACAGACTAAATCCATTAAAAAATATCTTATTGATAAATAAATAATGTTCCTAAGTACCTATCCAAATCAAACTGCATAATAGGTATGAATGGGAAGAGCCGTTCATGACACTCGGAGGATCTTAGTAAAATAAAAAAGGAAAAAATTCAAAAGGGGTCCTGAACTATCACCGCTTATCCAATTGCGGTCAGAATTACCATGATTTCTAAAAAGGGTGCAATGAAAAAAAGAAGTGGACTGATTTTCTAAATTAAAATTTATCATTACATTTCAAATATAATATTATTATAAGACTTAAATTTGTGTGCAAAAAATACGTCATTTGGTTATCAAAAGACATCATTTTTTTATGTGCGCAAAATGATATAATTTATTTTGATAACCACGACGTAATTTTCACGCACAAATCTAAGTCTTATAATAATATTAGGTTAGGAATGTAATGATAAATTTTATTTTATAAAATCAGTCCAATTTTTTTTCATCGATCCTTTTTGGAAATCGTGGAAGTTCTGACCGCAATTAGGTAAGTGACGATAATTCAGGGCCTTTTTGGCTTTTATCCCAAATAAAAAATAGCCCTTCAACTATATGTGTGGAAAAATTATCAACATATAATTTTTTTCATGATTGATCTAATTAAATATATAAATAATAAGTCTAGCTTTTTAGCTCAAATTATCTCTTATAGTTTCATGTCATGCGTTGGAAATTTAGACGGAAAAAAAAGTTAGAGGAAAAATGAATCCCTCAAAAAATTCATTTTATTTTACTCTTGTTTGATTTGACGTGGAAATTTTTTGTAGAAAGTAATAAAACATTATTTAATTTAAATAAAATTTTCATCCTATTTTCCATCTAACTTTCTATTTAATTTTTCATCCCTAATTTTTTCTAAACCAAACAAAAGATTCCTTCTAATTTACATTAAATTTTCCGTTCCCTCCTATTTTTCCTAAATCAAACACAGCCTAAAATTCTTATTATTATAAATTTGGTAACAATTTGGTTTGGCATGAGAATCTTATATTGAGTGAGGCTTCTTCTACCTGAGAGGTGTTCAAAATGAAATTGGTTTGTGGGTTTTGGACTGAATAGTTTGCAATATCATTCGATGTGTGAGGGCTGCTTAATTATGCTCATGGGATTGATAAGAATAAATGAACATAATTTGGATATTATTCGCTTGACCTACTGCGAGGAGAAAATATAATAATTTATGTACTCTTAGGCTTTGTTTGGTTTAAGAAAAGTTTCATGGAAAGAAAAATTAGGTGGAAAGTTAGAGAAATTCTTTATTTAGTTTAAATGAAAAATTCCATAGAAAAAAAGTTTGATGGAAAATTGCATGGAAAATTTTGATTAACAAGAATAAGAAATAATATTTTTCTTTAAACTTTCCATGTTAAACAAATAAGTGGAAAATGAAATGGATTACATAAAGGATTTGGTTTTCATTCTATTTTCCATCCAATTTTCATTTTCATGAATCTTTCCCTAAACCAAACACACCCTTAGACTGTGTTTGGTTTAGAAAAAATTTAAGGGAAAGAAAAATATAAGAGAAAATTCGAAGGAATCTTTTGTTTGGTTTAGAGAAAATTGGAGATGGAAAACTAAATGAAAAGTCAGATGGAAAATAGGACGGAAAATTTGTTTCAATTAAACAATGTTTTATTACTTTCTACAAAATTTTTCCACATCTCAAACCAAATAAGGGTAAAATAAAATGAATTTTTTTAAGAATTCATATTCCCTCTAACTCTCCTTTTCCTCAAACCAAGCACGGCCTACCAAACACAGCCTTAGGCCATGTTTGATTTAGAAAAAAAATTGGTGAAAAATAAAAAGGAAAATTTTTAAGAAAATGAGAATGAAAATTTGTAAGAAAAGTAGATGAAAAATAAGAAGAAAAATTTGTTTAAAATAAAAGTGATTTAGCATTTTTTCACCATTTTCACCAGTTTTCACCCCTAACCAAACAATGAAAAATAGGATGAATTTTATTGGGAATCCACTTTCTACCAAATTTTTCTTTTCACCAAATTTTTTCCAAAATCAAATATTCCCTGACACTATGCTTCATTAAAAAAAATGAACTAAACAGATAATGAGAGGGAAATAATTTTTCTATTAATTCTATTCCATTTTCTTTTTGTTTGATTAGAGACAACAAATTATGCGAAAAATAATGTAACACTATTTAATTTATTAAAAAATTTCACCTATTTTTCCACCAATTTTTCTTTCTCAAATTTTCTCTACACCAAATATTAAATTCCTTCAAATTTTCCTCATTCCCTCATATTTTCCCTCAACCAAACATAGCCATACTTTTATTTAAACTTATGTTGAATGCTGATGATGGCTAGGCCAACAATAAGTAACCAAATTTTCATAAAGCCTAAGAATTTGAAGCTGCATATGGGCATAAATGTAAGTTTTGTGGCAATATAAGATTAGATGGTATTATTATTATTATCTGGACAATAAATACATTTTATTTAGAAAGATATATTACTGTAAAGGTAGAATTTATTTTTAATATTATTAATAATCATCTTTTTGTTACATAAAGTAGACAAGTACATTACATCAATATTAATAATTATATCTCCACGGCCAACTGGCGTCTTTAAAAAATTAGGAGTTTAAATCTTAGTGATTGAATGTGTTCAGTGTTCTATTTTTAAAGATCAGGGGTCAAATCTTGGTGGTTGAGTGTGTTTAGTATTTCAAAATTTTCTTTTTTGAAAAGACAAAATAAAAAGTTTAGTTCAAATTATAAATATAATTTTTTTATCATGGATAAAGATATTTTTGATAGGATTCGGGGGCGACTACCCCCACTACGGTTGTGTGTGTTTTATTTTTTAAATTATAGTTATACTGTTTTTGTTTCTTCCCCAGTGGTGCTGCGTGAATTGTAATGAAAAGAATTTCTTTATAATATAAAAGTGTAAACTTTAAAAAACATATTTTGAACTATCACCCATTTTCATATTAAGTACTAAACTTTTTAATTCTTCAATTTCAGTATCAAATTTTTTAATTATTCAATATCAGTATTATACACTTAATGAAATAGAAAATTTATATAAAAAGCCGATTGTATTTTCGATATATTTATGCAAATTTCAAAATCCTAACTAAAGAGTTGGACTCCCAAACTAATTCTCTTATTTTATGCTAATTGCTTTTTTCTATCAAGTCCATAGTACTGAAATTGAATAATTAAAAAATTCGATAATGAAATTAAAAAATTTGATTAATTTAAAAAAGATGATAATTTAAAATATATTTTTATAGTTTACCAAAAAAAAAAAATTCTACCAACATTTTTTCGCATGCTCGCGCGTCAAGAACCTAAACTTTTTCCCCTTGTTTTCAGTGAGAAAATGGAAACGTCGATGCATTCAATTCCAAAAATTGTATGTTTGGGCTCCGCTCACATAAAGAAGCCCAGCCCAGTATATGTTATCAGGCAAGACGAAGTGCACTGGAGCGATCCACGTGGCTCAACCTTATTGGCTTATACTCAAAGTTACCAATCACCACCTCACATCTCATCCACACCACCGGCCTCCATCTGTTCTCGCTTCAATTCGCTTCAGGGCCGCCTCTCCCACCGTTGCGCTCTCTCGCCGTCGATTCGAAAATCCGCTCAATTCGATCACCGGCCACTTATCTTTCAGACGACTCCAGTATATTCAGTGAGTCTTTTGATCTCACTTCCGATATCTCTGTATCGTATATCCCTCTTTTGTCGAATTGTTGATATCCCTGATTGAATTAGGGTTCCTATTTGGTTGGACGAACCTGTTATTGATTATTGATTATTCGAATTGGGTTTGAGTTGTTATCTGTATGTTAGAGAGAAAGATTCTCGTGTTTTGGAGTCCAGGTTTTTTGATGATTCCTATAATGCTTCAAGATTATGCCTTATAGTGTTTTGTGGTTTGATGGAAGCTGAGTGTAGGATATCAGGTTGAATTACCTTTATTATAACGTTTCATATGTAGAGGAGTGAAATGATTTCTTATCCGAAGCGAATGACTACTTTGTATGATTTATCTCAGTATTTTTTTTATCTCAGTATTTAGTTCATAACATGTGTCAAGAAGATGTTTGTTGCTACACTTTGAAAATCATGTCCAGTCGAGAAAAAGTTTCATGTTTTTCTCCAGTTGTTGCGATATCCCAAGGAGAGTTTACTACCAGGATCTGTACATTTGAAGCTGCCTTCGACATAGTTATGCTCATCCAAACGTTTAGTCTTTCTGGCTAGCTCTTGACCGTTTTGATTCCAATGGCATGGTTAATTTACGAGTGAATAAGGATGAATCGCATTAATGTGTACTTATACTATGTTCTGTATGGTGTAAGGATTTCTTTTGTAAATTTTATTTATATAGCTTTAATTGTTGTCATTTCGTTTTCGTAGTTTATAGTTAAAAGAAAAAGGTTCCAACAAAAACTATCCCAATTTAATTTTTGAGATGGATAATCAATGATAATATTTTGTGTGCAGTGGACTTCAGAATTGATAACAATGTCAATGGTGAGGTTTTGGGAAATTCTGTAGAAGTGGAGGTCGAAACTGGGGATGAAGTTGAATTTGGGAATGGCACTGGTGGAAGTTCTATTGAAGGGGCTTTTCAATTAGGACAAGATGAACATAACAATCAAGATTCCGCTGAGAGGGAAATGGCTTCATCAGTTAATGGCGAAGAACCTTATGTGGGTCAAGAGTTTGATTCAGAATCTGCAGCACACGCATTTTACAATGCTTATGCTGCACGAGTGGGATTTGTGATTCGTGTGAGCAAACTTTCTCGATCTAGACGAGACGGCTCGGCTATTGGCAGAGCTCTTGTGTGTAACAAAGAGGGTTACCGATCGGCTGACAGACGTGAGAAGGTCGTAAGGCAACGTGCGGAAACCAGAGTTGGCTGCAGAGCGATGATATTAGTAAGAAAAATCAATTCTGGGAAATGGGTTGTTACAAAATTTGTGAGTGAGCACACTCATGCTCTTACTCCTGGAAAATGTCGCAGGGATTTAATTTACGACCAGTTCCCGGTAAGTGGATTTTCGCTACATAGTATAGCAACCAGGATATAGATTATGTTTTATATCACCATGTTTAGGATAGTTCCTTTCATTATGGGTGGATTTGAGATCTGACAGTCCCCGAATCATTTGCTTTTTGCAACATTTTTTTGTCGTTGTTCCTGTGAATGTCTCTTTGTCAGTCCAACCAGTAATCACGTTCACCAGAAGGAAATAGAACTATATACCCATAATTTCCTTCGACTGCTTAAGTTGATTGGGTGGGATACGGAGTGGGCCGATCATATTCCTTGTTTGCTGGATATTATTTGCTGTGATAATTTTCCGTAAGTAAGTCATTTTTCATGATTTACCGCAAGTATGGATCTGATGCATGTGTGATCCGGCTGTGTTTTTACAAATTCATGTCTATCGATAACTATGCATAGCACTACAGCTTTTTGATCTGTAAAAGATGGAGCATGTGTCGCACATTCTCCTTTTTCCCATGAGTCAATACAATGCTATCATGATGATTTGCAGTCATAGGCAATACGTTCCAAAATAGATTCTGCCTGGTTACTTATTTTGCTTTTTTGTTCGCAGAATGAGCATGACAAGATTCGGGAACTAACACAACAGTTAGCTACAGAGAAAAAGCGAGCTGCAAGCTACAAAAGACATCTGGAAATGATCTTTCAACACATAGAAGAACACAACGAAGGTTTAGCAAAGAAAGTTCAGCACATTGTTGATAGTGTGAAGGACTTAGAATCCAAGGAGCAGCGAAAGCATACATAGCTGGTCAAACTGTACTAGGGCTGTAAACGAGACGAGTCGAGTAGTAGAGTGTTCATGTTCGTTCATTTAAAATTTCACGAGTTCGAGCTCGAGCCGAGTATTAACGAGCTTTTAAAATACATGTTCAAGCTCGGCTCGTTTAATTTTAGCGAGTTCGAGCCGAGCTCGAACTTTACTCGAACATTTGGATTGATGTAATATAAAATATATTATATATAATAAACGAGCATTTAAACAAGTTTGAACGAGTTTTAAATGAGTTACTCGTTAAAAAAAATTACTTTATTGACTAGTAACTTTATAAAAAAATTTGTAGTCTCTAAACGAGTTATAAATGAGTTTAAATGGAGCTTTTAAACGAGTCCATAAATGAGTCGAATACCTCATTGTTCATGTTTGGCTCAAATGATAGATATAAGTTACATCTGTTTCATTGACATTAGATGGAATTTATGTTAATTATTGTAGCCATCTTTATTAATTTTGAATTCTTAACTCTTGGTACGACAGATTGACATGTTTATATTTGAGTTATATTCTGATTTAAGTCGGTAGGTCCTCGATCTTTTTAATGAGTTATCAAGTTTCTTATTGAGCTTGTTCGCGAACATAAACGAACTTAGCACCCCCTTGTTCATATTCGGCTCGTTTATTAAACGAGCTTATAATTGTTGTTCGTGATCGACTCTTTTATTAACAAATGAGCTTTAACCGAGTGCTAACCGAGCTCGTTCGCGAATAGCTCGCGAGTACATCAGCTCGCTTGCAGCCCTATACTGAACAAATTAGACTAGAGAAATAAAACTAACTGGTGGATCTAGCAATACCAAATTGTGAAAACCTGTCAGAAGTTGTATTAACCCTCACATCGCGATATAGCAATTTTTGTAACTAGTTTCATTGACAACTTTGTCTTCATTTTTTCTTTTATTTACATCCTAATTTTATTGTACAGAATCTGAAGTGTAAGCATTAGCAACTAGCAAGAGTAGTATTTCTTTTGCATCACAAATCCGGGGATCAAAATACTAATATCAGGGCAAGGTAATCCGTTTAAGACTTTGATGTCTTTTCAATCCTTAATTGACTTATTAGTGATTAATAATAAAAGATTAAAGGGATTTTGACCTATAATTGTTCCTCTTGCGGTCTGAATTATTTTTAGTCTATAAACTCAAATAATAGTTCTATTAAGTTAAATAGTTACTTTGTGACAATGACGCCAATTTGACGTGCTGTCCAATTTAGATTTGACTGTCTTGTTCACTCTGTAATGCGTTTAATGAGTTTTAGAAGTCTAGCCATAGTAAAAAATTTGGTAAATACTGGGTCACTCTTAGAGAAGTTGTGATTCATTTAACTGCTAGTATTACATAGTCCACCTATTCAGTCCCAAGCAAAATGAGTGTTGACAAATAACTAGAGACAGATAGTACAAACGAGGTAGTACTTCAAATGAGAAAGCATTGGAGTATTTCTATTTGACATAGATTACATAAAGACAGTAACTCATGCTGTCAAACAAATATAATTAATCTTCCACATAACATGTCCGATTTGGAGGTGTTTCTATGAAATTAATAATTGACTACAATTGATTTTGTATTATATTATATTCTAGTTCAACCCTTGTTCGCTCACAATACTAGTCATGATGAATTTAATATGTTTCTGAATTGCATACAAGAGTATTAGAATTTCTCTTCTCAACTTCTCTAGGAAATTCTCTATTCTGGTCTTTGACTCCCTAGTCAAATTGATTAAAACTAAACCAAGTACTAATTCAGTTCCAGTTTGGACCTTTATTGATTGTGGTATGTAATTCACATGGTAGATTAATTCAACATGACAAATAATTTTACTAGGGTACATACTATATTTCTCTATTAAATAACATGACAATTCCTAAGATGATGTGCACTTAATTAATAAGACAACCAATTAAGTACTTGACACATGCACAATTGTACTTGAGAATAAGAGTCATATAGCGTCGGATGAACAACTTCAATTTAATATTACTTGAGATAAGCTTCTGTATACAACTTAGAATTCATATGATCCAAGGACGAGGTAAACTATTCACTTATAATTATGGTTAAACTAGTCATGGTAAATAAAATGAATTAAAAGTGCACAAATAGTTGCTTTGTATAGTCTCTTCGTCATCACATAGTCGACAAGGCTCTTCTCTTAAATGTCATTTTTTTCTCTATTTTTATTTTTTCTTGTACTTATAGTGGAAGGATGGAAGGATAACTCCTAAATCCATTTAGATTTTGTTTTGAACAAATATAATTTTTTCACTACAAAAAAAACACATTTTTGGTTACACAAATTTGGCCGGAAGACTACCAGAATAAGAAATTCCGATGGTTTTCTGACCAGTATAGTCGTAAAGTGTCCTTTGATATATGAAATCCAGAAACATATTCACATGAAATGGAAGTTGGAGCATGAGCCAGCCATAGGCGTCCTTGATGCCCGACATGTCCTCATTATGTGCCGCAATGTTCAAGACATGATAGAGGCACTCTCATGCGAGTCGTATCTCATCGGTACAGCCCTATTTTAGCTATTTCTTTGGTCGTTGAATTTTTTTGTGAAGAAGGAATCATCTACTGCGGTGGTTTGGGTTATTGGAACTTTTTTCCCGAGTAGTTACCTCTGAGAATTCTTTAGTTGAGCAGAAATCTTTCTCAAAGCTGATACTCAAATCCTTGCGCTCATCAACCCTTCATTAGCTAGGATTTTTATTGAAGTGGATTTAACAGTCCTATTAATTCATTGGTTATAGGTCATAATAGCCGGAGAGCGGCGTGTTGACGTGGTATATGAAGATAAACTTGCTTTCTATAAATGATATAAGAAGCAAGGGCATAACTTCTCTGAACGTCAAAAGTATGGGGACCACATGCAAAGGAATAAACCTTAGTCTGATAATGTGGACCATCAACATGCAAAGACATTTGTTAGGCTAGATATCAGCAACCCTTCGCCTTAGTGATCCAAATAAAGAAAAAAAGGCATCAACAACAATCCTCTCAAGAGGTGAAACTAGTAAGTGCTTTTCAGCGTGCGATGAGTGTCTTTAAAAATTTAGAAGAAGAGGAGCCGCAAGATGCCTATACTTCAAAGAAAACCCCTTCACCTTTGTCAATATTTGTTATAGAATCTCCCTTGAATCCTTTGACAACTACTGTTCCAGACACTCTACTAGATTCTATGGTGCAGGAGACCGAACCTCTCAATCTCAAGAATCATGCAATCATGAACACTCCCTCTCTTCATTGGGGGGAAGGTGCACATTGGCATGGAGGAATTCTCAAAAGATCCTTCTACTGAGACTCCACTAATTAGGTATACCATAATTAGCTTCAAAATTTTTAGTTACTTAAGAAAAGCCTGGACAAGCTTACGGATGGCCAACCTTATACCCCTCCCCACGACCCTACTCAATATCACTCAACGATCTCCCAATATGATAATGTAACTGAGACATGGGGACAAGGCTATCGTCACCTATGAGTCAGCTGCATAAGAGATAAGGATAGCCAGTCTAGAAGGATATGGAACAATAAAAAAGGCTCACTAGAAGAGCCACCCAATCGTCTCAAAACGTATCCTCCTAATGATTAGTTCGCTAGTTTGGAATACGACAGCTGTTTATAATAAAAGTAGATAAGAGTACCTTATTCTTTATATACATCTCACAAACCAAAGCTCTTGTGCATTCTTGAATCAAAAGCCAGGGAATCCAAACTCTCTCGGACAACTAAGAAGATTAGGTTTGAGAAGAGTTTTTGCTATCATGAGATTAATAAGAACATATGACTATTTTGGCATAAAGACATAGAGGTGACAATCCTTTAGGCGTAGTCCCATCATATCTCCTTCTCTATTTCTATTAATGAAGAAATTTCTCATATCTAATGCAATTGCGTCAATGCTCCCCGTTCCAGACAAGCCTGTGCAGCATATGGTTGGGTCTTATTGATTATGGAGCTCGACTAAATGCCTCATCGCTGATTTTTGGCGATTTGAACATGATGATTGGCGGCGCCATGATGATAGAAGCATACAAAACTTTTGTGACCTCATAAGTGCACTTGGACTGTTAGATGTGGGTTATGTTTGCTCTCATTTCATCCGATGTAATACTATGCAAATAGGAAGAGAATATACAGGAGACTGAATAGGGTCCTTATGAACTCAATGGACTTGTGATCTTCTATTCAATTTTAGCATCACACACTTAAATAAAATACCATTATATCACAACCCCTCTCTTCTACAAGTGCAAAGCCCCAACTGAGATATTCCTTATTTACATTCCATGGAATATGGCAAAAACATCCAAACTTCCTTTAGCGTGGTAAAGAATGCATGAGAAGGATATGTACACATCAATCCGATGATTAACTTTGTACTAAAACTTCAAAGGCTGAGCGGTGCTCCGAGAAATGAACTGGAGGGTATTTGGAAATGTTAATTGACATATTGATATTCTCCAATCAGAGGTTAACCTAGTTGACTCTGACATAATGAGCAGTGGTCTCTCGAGGTGGAAACAAGACTCATCAATTCCAGATCTGCATTGGCATCAAAACTATGTCAACACCATAAACTATTGGAGGATAAGAGTTGCTTAAAATGGCTTGAAGAGGAGGATCACCACTCAAAAATATTTCACATAATCATGCAGGTCCGCCGGATCCAGAACAAGCTTAACATTAAACTATTAGATGGGGTTTCGTTTGATAACAATGCTCAAATTGGCAATGAAGCAACTAATTATTACTCAAACCTCTTCGCATCTCATGACCCTTCCGTGAATGATGACATATTCTCCTCAGTTCCTATCATGGTTTGAGAGAACAACAATAATCTTGTCGCTCCCCTTGGAAGAGATTAAAGAAGCAGTTTGGAATATCGACTCGAGCAGCGCCCCAAGCTAGAATGGATTTACAAACCTCTTTTATCGAGTCTGTTGGGATACTATTTCCTATAATCTCTTGCAAGCTATCTCTTGATTGTTTATCCCGGTATTTACCTCATATGGTCTCCTCTAATATTGTGGTGCTTATTTATAAAGTTAAGCATCGAACCTCTCTATCAGACCTCATACGATTAGCTTGTGTAATGTTTTACACACAATCATTTCAAAATTTATCAATTCAAGACTAGTGAGGATGCTGTCCAAAATTATCTGCCCCGAGCAATCCGTCTTTGACTTAGGTAGGAGCATCCATGAGATAATATACTTGACCTCTGAACTAGAGCGTGATATCTAGCAAAAAGTTTGCGGAGGAAATGTTATGTTGAAGATAGATATGTCTAAAACATATGAGAAAGTGTCCTAGGTCTTCTTGATATGAGCCATGTATCATACGGGGTTCTAGGAGGCATGATGTGATATGATATATCACAACTTTTGTAGTTTTTGGTACTCCATAAAGCTAAATAGGCGGCTTCATGCCACTTTCAACCCTTTCATGAGGTAAGACATGGAGCCCCCTTCTCTCTCTCAATCTTTTTATACAATCTATGGAAGTTCTAAGTCGAGCCTTAATAATGTTTTAGCATCAAACATCATCCTCGCTTACTCTTCTCAATATTGGGCTGCTAAGGTGAACTACTTGCTCTTTGCAGATGACATGAATCTTTTTGGAAATGGTTCTCGGACAACCCTCTAAAGAATGCTTCAACTCTTAAATTATTTAGCAAAAGCTCTTATCAGACCATTAATCAAGGTAAAAATGCCATTTTCTTTTCTAAAAGGATCCCTGCCTCAAGAAGAGCCATTATCCTTCAAAACATTGGATTTCAGGTGGGTCAATTTCATATGACATACTTAGGAGCTCCATTATTTTCGGAGAGATCTAAAATCATTTTCTTTTATAATATTATGGATAAGATTTGACTGTGCGTCCAAGTATGGCCTGAAAAACTTATTTACTTTAGAGAAAAAATCACACTCATTTGCGTATTGTTATTTTTATCCATACTTTTTTTATGGGCTAATTTTTTTTTAGATATTTTATTTAATGAAGATCCAAAGGGATCTAGAGCCGAAAATCGACTTTTATCCATACTCTTATAACATAGTGAATGCATATATTTATACGGGGTCTTAGTATTTTTTATTGAAAGTGTGAGCATGGTAATGTGGTTTTTAATCATTCCACACTTAAAATGAAACTATGATATTCAATGAATGTTGGACTTACTAATACTAAATTAATCATACTCCTAATCGAGAAATAGGAAGAAATCGCACAATGCGGGTTACTTCCATTTAAATCGTTGTTTAACATCTTTGGCAAGACTTCTTTTCTATTTGAGAGGGATCTTCAATCCACCTTTAATTCCAATTTAAAGATCTAACTGCCTCAGTTGATATGCATTTGTTTGTGGCAATCCTTCTCTTTTGGATGTCTTTCTTTACATGTGAGTTGTGTCTTTTCCTATCCTTCTCTCATAAATGACGATATTAGTCTATGAGTCATCTAAAAGCTTGGAAGGTGTTGGTAGAAACACATACGCATATGGAGCGTTCAAACTTGATGGGTGCACAAGCTATGTTGATCCCATCTATGTTTTCAGGTGCTCTATGCTCCATCTGTTTTATTGGCACACCAAGATCCAAATCTTCATGTAAGTCTATGGGCAGGCCAACCTCCTCTTTTTCCTTATGTGTGTCTAAAATTTCCTTTACCATTTGGTAGTTATCCAAAAAGTCCTCACAAACTTGAGCATAAAATGTTTGAGTGTCAGTCAACTCCAATTGCTCACTTCCAGGTTTTAGCATCGAATCTTTTTCTTTAATATTTTTAATATTAAAAATATGTTAAATTAGAAATTATTTTGATCAATTTATAGTGTAATGTTGAACTAGAAGGATGATACATATATTGATTTAAGTGGTGTCCAACCAATGATGGTAATTATTTTGTAGATAATCCGAAATTTACCATTGAAATTCTTTCCCTCTCTATTACCATTAGATAAATGATAATATTTAATATATTTTCTTTAATAAATTAGAAAAAAAACTCAAAAGGGATTAAACACTATTGCTGTGGCCAGGGCCCGCACACCCCTTCCACTAGGCCAACACCTTGTTGATAACCACGGTTTAAACTACACAAATTGTCGAAAAGAGTGCGATGAGAAAAAATTTGAACTAACATAGGATGTTGTTTAACATCAATTGATTTGATTCAGTGAATATAATTGATATTATTAAATTTATTGAGGATTAGAGTTGATTGAGTTATGAAAGACGTTGTTTTGTTTATGTGAACGAAACTATATCATTTAATTTCATGACCAAACGCATAGTATTGCGCAACTGTAATAACATTAATTTTATTAATTTAACAATGCAACGGTAAATTTTACAGTATTTTATAAAATATTTTTAATAATTTGTTTACACTTTCTGATAATTTAAATAATTCGAATTGTATTTAAAAAATGATAATATTTTTTTAATGATTTCCAAATAAATTTTCTCCCTTCCCCAATTTTCAGAAAAGACGGCAAAACATATCTGCGCATCCCGGCGGAGCCCTGTCTTCATCTCTGCTACAAACCTCGCCGACGGTCGAGTCAACTCGACAAACCTCCAACCCACAAACTCGCCGTTGCAGCCAGTAAGTTGCTTCATCTCATCTATGCACGCCTCTGTCTCACTCGCTCTCGACTCGCCTGTCCTCATCCGCAATATTCATGTAAATCTATCATCCTCACCCTAATTCTGCTGCGATGCATTTCCACGTTTTTGGCAATTCACTTTGTTAACAGAAACCCCCTAAAATAGATACATAATCATGTTTCGGTTTCAATTATTGAGTTTGGATCTTTCGATTTCGTGCCCTAATTTGTGCAATCAGGCGTCCAGATTTTTGATACGTTTATTTTGAAGGTAATGCGCTGGTATGGAATCCGATGCTTTTACGCCAGCGCTTGCTGAAGAGGAGGAGGAAGTTGCAGCCCAACAATGGGAGCCACTTGTGGGAATGGAGTTTGATTCTGAAGAAGCTGCTAAGCTGTTTTATGGCAGATATGCTCAGAGGATGGGGTTTGTGGTCCGTGTAATGGCCTGCTGGCGCTCTGAGAAAGATGGCAGGATTATAGCTCGCCGCTTTGGCTGTAACAGGGAAGGTCACAAGCGTCCCAATAAAAAATTGGGGATTAAGCCGAAAAAGAGTTTCAGGGGAGGATGTAAGGCCATGGTCCGTGTCAAGTGTGATCGGTCTGGTAAATGGGTCATCACAAACTTTGTCAGTGAGCATAATCATCCGCTTGAGGACTCAAATTGCGACTCTCGCAAGGAGATGGTCAGTAGTACCTACTAGACATCCTCTTCCATTTTAATGATCTGGTTGATTAATCCATTTTTTCAATTTTAGGTGTTGGCTGGCGAATCACCATGTGCTAACCTAGTGTTGCTGGTTCTTGTAGGATGACAAGGATTTAAAAATTCGGGAGTTAACCAGAGAGCTGAACAATAAGAAGCGGCAATGCCAGTTCTACAAAGACCAACTAGATGCAATTATGAATGAGGTTGAGAAGCACGTTGACGAGCTAGGAAAGAAAGCTGACATTGCAGCTATCAATATTATGGAGTTCGAGTCCAAAAAGCATAAAGTACTTGATTGAATCATCTTGCTCGTGGTCAGTCAAATTCTATTTTTGTTCTTCCTTTTGTTTTCCAATAAGATTGGAAAATAGCATATGTTCTTACTGGTCGAACCTCATTGGTTAACTTAGAAAACTCTCCACTCTTATGAAGCATCTTGTAGTGGTTCTCATCTGTAAAGAAATTAAACATGTCAATGCGATTGCTGCTGATGAATACTAGCATTTAGTAATGCCTCTTTCCAACTTCACTGGCTACCCTTTGACATAATTTGTCTTAGGCTTCTTGCAATTACATCTATGGCCTAATTTTCTCTATTACAGTTCTGAGATGAGTCTAGGGCGCACATCGGCACAGTTATCTTTCGACAATATAGCATCTGAAGCTTAGAATTATGTATCGTAAACATTATTATTTGTTCTATTGAAATTCCAAATCATGTTAGTAACAGACATTCTTGTGGAACAAACGAATTCATGTGTCTACACCTAAATCCTACAGACTCATGGTCATGGCTGGCAACTTAAATAATTCCTTCCAACTGGTCATTGCAATAGCATCTGAACTTGGGGACAAATTGAATCTAATGAGTACAATGCATAGTGTCTCCAGTGGCTTTGACACTTTGTGCTGATGGTTGTCTTGACTTTCAGGACTTGGAAAATGCTTGTGGAAATGTTGTATTGTTTTAGAGTTGTGATAATTTGATTACTAGTTTACACTGATGAACTATATAGACGTCACCCCACTTTTTTCTGGAGCCATCGCAGGAAAGAGTGCAATAGTTTTTCATTCCTTGGAACTGGTGAAAGTCATTTGTGAAATTGTTCGATGCTAGGCAGAATTTGAAATTTTGGGAGCTTCATCACCATAGGCTTGTAGTCCTTAAAATTTGGGACTTTGGCTAAAAATCAGTTGCGTCTGATCAATCATCTTCCTGCCATCAGAGGTCATGGCAAGTGACAAAGTGATCCGTCCGTCATTCGCAAGGTCTTAGTTCGAAGTCTCATGCTGGTGGTTGGATGCATATGTATTTTCTTTGTGTTTATCCTATATATTAAAAAAAAAAACTCTAAACCACTATAGAATTTATGAGGAAATATACTTTAAAGTATTACATGTTTATCCTATTTTCCACTCTTCAACAACTCACTCCCACCTCCAAACAACAATAACATCAAGGTTCGATCACAATTACATATTTCCAACTTTTTATTTGGACGTACACAAAAATTCCTTAGTATAAATTTCAAAATGAAAACAAATTCCTTAGTGTGTTTTTAAATATAATTTCATTTATTTTGGTTGAACTATGATTGATTTTGGACCGAAATATGATGATATAGATTAAATAGAAGCATAAATATTTAAATTAAGTCAAATTTGAAGTGATATCAATGAATTTATAATAGGAAAAAATCCTAAAAGGGTTTCGAACTATCGTTATTTATCTAATTGCAGTCATTGCTATCTAAATATCCAAAAGAGGCAAAAAAAATTTAGACTTATATTTTAAATTAAAATTTACAGTTGCATTATTTAACTAATATTACTATATGACTTATATCATTGTGCCAAGATAATATTGTTTTGTCATCAAATTAAATAATATCGTTTTATTTATACAAAGAAACTCATAAATTTCATATTAAATAGAAACTATTACTGAATAAATTTGATAACAACAATGGTATTTAATGAATCAAATCCAATGTGATATTTAAAATTAGTGAATTTTTTTTGTCCATTTTTGGACATTTAAATAGTTCTAACCGTAATTGGGTAAATGATGATAGTTCAGAACCCCATTTAAAGTTTGTCCCTTTTTTAAATGTTTGGGATGAAGTATCAACAACTATTACAGGAGTAAGTGTTTTTTCTACCTCAGTAAAAGAGATATTTTGCGTTGACCTCTATGTATGATGACAAAGCACCTATTTATTTGAGTTAAGATCTTGCCCATTTTATCTATGGAAATTTGAAAATTTTTCCTTGCTCACTCACTTCACATATCATATATAGTATAAATATATTTATATGCATGCCATTGTTTCGCGCAGACAACTTCTTACATGTTTTATATATGTGCCATTGGGACTACGCTTGTGCAACTGTCTAATATAATTTGCAAGATATTTCGTTCCTTTTAGCTGATTCAATGTGTAGCTTTATGGGATCTAAATTCATTCATTATTTTCTGTTGCAGCCCGTGAAAATTATAGATCCCCACCAGGGGCGGTGCCTGGTATGTGGTGTGCATTATGACAAGGAGCAGATTGCAAGGATGGCATCTAAGTACTGTAGGAGGTTTGAACTTTTTGGGCACTGAATAGATGGATTTTGTTGATTTTTTCGAGCAGTAAAAAGATGTGTTTTGGTGAATTTTTTGAGTAGTGAGGATGGCATCTAACTGTAGGAGGTTTGAACTTCTTGAGCAGTGAATAGATGGATTTTGTTGATTTTTTCGAGCAGTAAAAAGATGTGTTTTGGTGAATTTTTCGAGTAGTGAACAAATGGTTTTGGTGAACTTTTCGAGCAGCGAACATACGGGTTTTGATGATTTTTTTGAGCTCAGGCGAGGCAAGAGCACTGGATTAACATATGTGTTTGGTTAACTTATTTAGTTTTGGATATTTTCCGACAAAGAACATATACAATTTTATGATATTTTTGATAGTGAGTATATATGTTTTTATAGTTTTACTGGAAGTAACTTTTTTAATAGTTTTTTAATAATTTGTGTTACAAGTGTTCATCATATTTTTAATTGTTCATTTTCTGAATTTCTGCACGCGTAATTCACTGCATGCACCAAAGAAATCATTAATAAAAGCAGCATAGAAGAATCAGAGTGCATCAAGTTATCTAATCAAAATTAGTGAAAATCCGTTTCATGTTGTGCACCATATAATATGTGACGATGAATAATGATAAAAAAATATTAGCACTCTTTCATGGAAATTGTAAATAAATTTTTTGCATGTAATGATGGAACTGTAACATACAAAATAATAACTAAATCTAAAAATTTAAAAATTTATTTTGCCATTTATAGTGAGTTGCATCATTAACAAAATCAAGTCTGAGATAATTAATGAAGCATAATAAATAAAGTTAAAAAAAAAGAAATAAAATAATTGATTTAGAATCATCCATAATTTGTTCTCAAAATTACTTACAAACTATCAAACCGGTCCATTAAGATCTAGGCCAGATTTTTCAGGTTTGGACCGGACTTGGCTATAACTAAAATCCACAAAATTGGTGGACCGAAGATCGAACTGAATCCATTGGTCCGTTCCGGATTTTGTACACCCCTGCCAAATGGTCGATTCAAAATTAAGTGATACTATAAGAATTTGACTGAAAAATTTTGCATGGCCTTATGTCTAATTATTCTTGCCTTTGATCTAATGAAACACAAAAACAATGCGAAATATGTTTATTACCTTAAGTCATCGCTGTTATCATGTGATACTACAAGAATTTGACTGATAATCAAATCAAGTGATACTACAAGAATTGACTGATAATTATGCATTGTCTTAGGCCAAATTATCGTTGCCTTTGATTTAATGAAACATAAAGACAATGTGAAATATGTGTATTACCTTCACTGCTGTTATCAAATACAAATTAAAATTTTAGCAAACCCAACACTTTTCGGTAGCAGAAAAAACCAAGACAAAGGCAACACAAGCAAATGCAATATGAAACTTTATGCAGCGGTGACTTAAGGTACGTAACACACAAATTTGCATTGCCTTTTGCAGTGCATTAGATTAAAAAATTTAGAAATAGTAGTATTGCTTACACTTGAATATATATTGATAAATTTATTCAAAATAAATTAAGATATTAAAAGCAAAAACAAATAGCTTTTGTGAAATAAAATTACAATATAATTTTAATGCAATGTCATATTTACAAAATTATTATTAAGTCACTTGTGACTACACTATTTTCGTGTGGTGTCACATAGCTCCTTGCCTTTGCTCTTGCGCTTCCTCTTTTCTCCCACTTGTGCCACTTTATTTTTCTCTTTTATGATTCCATTGTTAAACTTATCTTTCGCAAACTCTATTTCACGATTCCATTGATTCTAGCTTGGTGACAACCTTCATGAACAAACATAAGATTCAATAAACTTCATTTATGTAGTCAAAAGACTTAACTTACTCCAATGACTAATACAAAATGTGAATATATATATCACGTGTCAAAAAGTTGTACAAGTAATAAAATGGTATATAAATCTATGAAGTGAGTGAGATTCATAAACAAAACATAACAATCGGAAATCATGTAATGAGTACTCATAAAAGATAGGTTTTGATTTATTCAAGTCATATGATCGATCTCCATCTATAATATCCAATACGTGTACAAGTTACTTAGAGTAGAAAGTTGGGCTACAATAAATTAAAAGGCAGAGAGATCTGAGTAGCCAAAAAAAAAATCAACAAGTTACTTAGAGAGGGAAAAAAAAGCATACAAGCAATTACTAAGATGGATGGATAAACATAGGTCTCAACTCAGCAGCCTTACTCACTATTTACATACCTCAACTCCATGGACATGTTCAACTAAAAATTGAACAGTTATATAGTATAAGCAGCCATCAAACAATGAAACTTTATTTGGCAACATCAAGCAGCACAAAAAAAGGAACTAAAAAGCACAAAATTAAGAAAGAAGCACAAAAAGGAATAGTTATGAAAATTGAGCAGCCATAACACAAAAAGGAGAAAGTGGCAAGCAACACAAATAGGAACTAAAAAAATAGAACTAGAAATGGCAGCAGCAAGCATCACAAACATATTGCAGCCATCATGGAACTATAAATTTGGATGTTGTACTAAATTTTTTTTTGGGGTGTAGTTCATAATTTGTGATGGTGATCTTGACTCTCCAGTACTCCATATAGTTCAGTTTGACATGCCGATGAACCCTTAGTAGAGACACATATGACCAGTACACAAGACAAGAGGTTGATAAGGATCAATAATCATTTCAAAATACAGCTTGGAAATTGCATAAATGTGGACAAGCATGAAGGCAGAGCCAAGAACCTCATAAAATTAGAGAGAGCAAAAGAGTAGTCCAAACTCACCATCTTCCAGCGACTCAGAACATAAGATGAGCAGTTGGAGTGCACTCAAACTTTAATCAAACCAACTAGGAATGAACCCAGGAAGTAGAAACCTACAAGAAAGAAAGAAGCTGACATAGTGGTTCATAATCAAATGAGCAGCAAATTTGGGCTTTAATAAATTACAAATCATGGTAAGGGAAGTGAGTTAACAAAATAAATTTCTCAGTATAATAATGAGCGAAATATCTCTAAGCAGAAAAAAGCATGGTCCTACTCAAACATACTAAATGTGAGTTGTTTGATTTATCAGTTTTACTTAAAATGGAGAAGTAAGATTGAGATTAAATAAAAATAACATGGTTTTGTACCTTACTCTTACATCAAGATATTGATGGATAGATGGATTAATGATAATTAGTTTTGTGCAAGTGAGAGATTGTTGATGTCTGCCACAAACAAGTTATATAGATAAATAATGGATGATATTTTGGTTGTCTTACTAATCTTTACTCATATTTCAAATCTGAATTCATAATCCAACCCATTATTGTGTATGAAATCATACACAATAATGGGTTGGATTATGAATTCAGAATTAAAATGAATGTTACTCGGGTCAGACAACACCTTATTTGGATGGTCCACCATGTCCAAAGACGTACTAATCAGCCCTCTTAAGCGTAAAATAGATGGTTCAGATTTTCATCTATCGTAAGAAGTAATTATATATTTTTATACAAGAGAGGCGGTAAGGTTACATGAACATTTGTTTTTTTTTTTTTGAAAGAGGATCAATAGTGGTTCCCCACTTTCCTTCTTGGTGGTCAGGAGCCGCACACCTCCTCCATCTTGATAGTGTACGTCCATACTCACTGCGGGCCAGCTCACACGCACATCCAGCATGAGATTGTTAGACAACACCCAATAACATTAGACCAACACCTTATTGGTAAGATTATATGAAGATCATGGGACGTCTTTTAATAGTGCTATTATTACTCTACGATATGTAGGTCTATTGTTAGGTTCCAAAGCACTTCCTACTACCTCTACCAATCACTAAAGATATAAGTTGTACTATTTATTTGATTCACGGAATTCCGTTTCCATATTCATGAGTCATGTCTCATAAAACGAAAAATCCATGTGGTCAGTGGTAGTAATCAAATTTTTTTCAAATAGTTGTGAGTCATAACTTCTCTAATTCCATGAAGGTTTTGTCGTTGTTGTCCGGATAAGGATTCTGAAATGATAGTTTGGTTACCCTCCGTACTACTAAACCATACAACTCATGTATGATCTCAACTAGGTTTTTTCAGCGCATCAACCAGTAATAGAATTTCAAGCATCTATGGATGTCGAAGCAAATGTCAAAGTGTTTGCACAGTAAAAGTAGCACAAGATGGATGCTGATAAAAAATAAATTAATCCTTAAAAATTCACCTCATAAATTAGATTAGGTCAGATTTACCATCATGCTGCAAATATTAAAAAATAATTGTATCCTTATGAACTAGTAATATGTGTACAGAAATGGGTATATATATAATCATGCCAAATTTGTGTGAAGGATTTAATGCCCTCCAGAAAATCACAATCAATGCTCACATGGGACGATCCGGCAGCCTCCATATCGTTATCACCCGTCACTACTTGGGCGAGCACGGTAGAGTCAACATGTCCATCGAAGCCTCCTCCACCTTCACTGTCATGGAGCCCGAAGAACATGTCCATCGAAACCTCCTCCTCCACTTTCGGCGAGCTCGCCAAAGAACATGCAGTGCATGGTTTCGGGCTCCATGACAGTGAAGGTGGCAGAAGCCTCGATGGACATGTTGACTTCGTTGTGCTCGATGAACTCGTGGCAGGTACTGGCGATGGAGGCTGTCGGATCATCCCGTGAGAGAGCATTGATGGTGACTTCTTGGAGGGCATGAAGCTTTTTCTGCGTCTGAGGCTCAATGCGATTTTCAGATGTAACCCTTCACAATTGGTATCTGCTCTATTTCCACCTTCATATCATTCCTTATTATTTCAGTACTTGCTTTTTTTCAAGAGAAAAAAAATAACCTAGGTACCTTAAAAATGCATTGTCAAGCCAATAGATGAATAAAGATTCGGTGGTTCCACATATATATCTGATTGAAGTTCATATTGAAATAATTAAGATAGCACAAGTTGGACATTATTACTAGCTAGTCAACTCTTATGCAAATTCTCTTGTATTGTATGGACTGGGCACGATCTGTAAATGGAAGAAACTCGGATCCAAATTTATGAATAAGACGAATGAAAGCATCACTGTAGATTAACCAAAATGATCCTTTGCAGACAGACTCGTAGAATCTTGTACTACAAAATCAACATTAGAGGAAGAAGGAATGAAAAAAGAATGCAAAAAGTCTCCCAAGATCAACACCTTTATCCTGATCAGCTGCCTGCTGCTTCTCCCAGAGAAGCTCAGCCCATTTGAGCAACCAACCTGTCGATGATCACCTTCTTCCTCTCCATTCCGTAGCTAACATCCAGCCAGCCAAAAATATATACCACAACACGTGACAGTACAAATTTTTAATCTGAATCTAATGGCTTACCAGATTGATAATGAATTTGTTCTTTCTTGTTGTTTTTTTTTTTGTTTCAACCGAGCGCGCTGAATCCACCTCCTCTCATCATCTGTTTGAACTCTTTATAGTTGACTCTCCCATCTCCGTCGGCGTCCACCTTGGTGATCATCTTCTTGCAATCCTCGAGGGTGCGGCCTTGCTTGAGCCCCAGAGACGCGAGAACCGACCTCAGCTCATCCACAGTGATGAAGCCGTCCCCATTCTGGTCAAACACGTTGAAGGCTTCCCTCATGTCGCCCTCCTCGTCCCGCCCCCCCATCAACGACCGGTAGAGCTCACCGAACTCGTGAATGTCGACGCACCCATCTCCGTTGAAGTCGATCTTCTGGATCATGTGGGCGAGGTCAGTCTCGGGGATGAAAATGCCGAGGTTGTCGAGGGAGTCGCTGAGCTCCTCGCTGGTTATGCGGCCGTCCCCGTTCCTGTCGAACATCTGGAAGACGCGCTTGAGCTCGTTGGGATCCATTGAGTGACGAGGAGGAGGAGGAGAGGAATTTGAGGTTGCTTGGTAGGACTAGGAGGAGAGTGTGGTTGTTGGTTATAGAGGCGGTTGGAAATGGTTGGCGCGAGATTTTCTGTTCGTTGCGGGCCGGCGTCTCTTTAATTAGTCATCTCTCTCCATCTCCATCTCCACCCAACAAACACACACAAATCCTTCGACGCGTTGTTTTATTTAGTAATGAATTTATGTGTTACAAACGCGTGCTGGTGCTGCTCTACCTACTAGGTAATCATCATACCTCCATTTTCTTTTTATATTTTTTATAAGGGGATCGATTCCACTTTCACAGTGAGTAAGTCCATACTTACTGTGGGCCAGCTCACGCGCACCTTCAGTGTATCTAAGCGTAAATACAGTACCAACAAGGCTTGAACCCAGGACTTTGAGGTTGTTAGACAACACTCAATACCACTAGGCCAACAAATTAGATTGATGGAGAATTCAACCAGTTTTCAATTGTGCCAACATTTATTAATTTTTTTTTTTAATTTTTTTTTTTCAAGTACTCACACAACTCGAGCACTCGTGAGACTTGAACTTAAACTCGAGAATTCAGCAATGACATCTGACCGCTTGTTAATTTGTTGTAGCTTTGATAGCCACTATTAGGTTGGGTTTTGACACAATGGATCGTTGAAGTTTTGTTGGTCACTCTTACATAGATTTTTGACACACTGAGTAAGTTGTGTGGCTAACATCATGTCCTAGTGGAGATCCATCAACTTGTGTTCGGCGTATGTGGTGTTCAAAATTTTAACATATCATGTGACGCACCCAAATTCATCAATTTGTACACAGTACACAAACTTTTTCCTAATACAATATTTTCAAAAAATGTTATATATACCAAGTTCATTCCATATCGACTTATTAAAGCATTACACATTTATGCACAATAACAAATTCTTAGAATTTAATTAAAAATTAAAAAGTCAATTTGTAAAACAAAACAATCCAGTCTATCACATATCAAACTACTAATAAAATGTCAGTCAATTGATGAATGGTACAAATTTGATATGTATCAAATTCTGTGCACATAACATTATTCTTAGATATATTATTCTGTGTTTGGGTTGGAGGACACATATGTTTACATGCATGAGACTGATGGTAAATTTTTCTATATTAAATTAATGTCATGCTTATTTAAAAAATATGTTTTTACAAAAAAATGAAGAAAAAAAGACTAAACGAAAGTATTATATTTTTTTAAAAAAGTATTAAGTTAACAATCATTCTCTATTGGTGCTAGTTGCTTCCTTTTTAGTTTAGATGAGCAGGCACCAAGGTCTTTAGCCTCCTTCACACTCGAGTAAGTAAAAGCCCCGACTTATGCTAAAGATTGTTTATTAGTAAAAGCACCCAGTTAATTTTTAATGACATTTATATTAGACGACGTTTATCAGTAAAAAAACATTGTTTGAAGTGGTAGAATATAAAATTTGCGGACAGAGTTTAAAGATTAAAAGCTTCATCTAAAGTGTATATTCTATACAACGACATTTTGATAAACGCTGTTAATAATATTTATTTTAGATTATATTTATTAATGATAAATTACTATTAACAATTTTAAACGGTGCTTTTGACCTTCAAACGTTGTCTTATGCTTATGTTCACTTTTAAAAGCGTTTTTAGAATTTTAAGCACCTTCTAAAGTGTATATCGACCTCTTATCATCCTACAACACTTACATAAATACATCAAGTTAGTTTTTTTTTTTGTTTGAGAGTATCAAGACAAAGATCAAAGTTTCAAGTCAATTTTCTCTCTTTCATCAACTTATTTAATATATGAAGTATGTCTACAAAGTTACATACTGTATATGCCTCATTAACTTTTTGGTACATCTTAAATGTATGTTGATATAATTATGACAGGTCATTTGGCAGTGTTATTTTACACTGGTGACTGAGATGGCATCTACAAGCCATAAATGGAAGCCGATCAAAATCTAGACACATAGTCGGGCATAGTTTGGACCATTTCACAGCTCCATAAGGACCATAGTAGGAGTATTTCAATTCCAGATCGCAGGATTTCTGAACTGTGTTGTTGTGGCTTCAATGAGAAACTTAACAAGATTTTCTCGCTCTACGTCTTTATCTCTTTTGACTTCAAGATGCCGCACCTGAAAATTGCAACTGCTCAGCAAACTGCATGGCTTGGCCTTGACAGGGTGGAGCCATAACTTGAGGGACAAACAAATGAGCAAACCAAATTTTGAACCAACAAGAAACTCAATCATGCATTAGTAGGTTCGGGTACTGTACTTACAACTTACCTTCACAAAACCCGTTTGGGAAATACCAGCATCTGTTATAATGACAAGACATTTAATGTCATGTTCACTGGCATATTCGTACTGCTGAGTAAGGCTCGGGTCGTCTACCGGAACAAATTCAGCCTGCGAAACAAAATGATTTCATAATCTAATTCCTGTTGTGACAAAGTCTCTTTAAGCTCCCTATGATCTTGAAACATTAGGTAAAAAGAAAATAAAATGGAAAATGATTTTTTTTTTCAAAAAAAGTAAGGAAAATTTTGTATTGCATGCCTTTGTTTTGTTTTTCTTTTCCATGGTAAATGAAACACAAAACTCTACTTTCCTTCCAATTTTCTTTCCATCCATGAAAGTTTTCAAAAACCACATAGGAGCAAGAACAGTTGAAATAAAACAGGCACCTTGATGCCCTTTTCCCTTAGCTCAGCAACTAGATCCATGCGTTGTTCCAGTAAACCCCCTCCTCCTCGTGAGCAAACAAGTACGCTAATGCTAGCATCATTTCTACATCAAGGACACATAAACATACCTCTTTAGTATCAAAAGCAATCGACAATGATTCATATGTAAGGATAAACTGTACCTAAAATGTCTAACTTCAGTAGAAGAATGTTGGATAATTGTCTCGAGGGCCACACTGACCCCAACACCACCAGGTGATAATGATTTCTGTAATGCAGGTAAAGCGTGATTTAAGTTGAAAACATATAGCTGAAAGATCAACACTTAAACATGTGGAGTTTCTGAACTGTTTTTTCACATCAAATGGGAAAGGACAAGTTCTAACTTAAGTTCAATGGTAGGAAAACATGGAACTCATACATTTTGAGGAAACTTACCCAAGCTGTACAGTACTCTATGAGTACAAATCTATCATATATAACTAACACAAATAGTCCTCTCCACAATCCACAAACTGAATAACAAGGGGTATGAAAATTAAACAAAGATTTGGGGATGAATTTTCATCTGACTGTCTTCTGGGCTATATAGATCTGATCATAACCACAAAGCTCACAAGACTTTATCTTTAATCATACAAAGTTCCATAATCATCATGATGCATATCATTTGTCACTCTCTTTTTCCCCATTATTAATATGCCTTCGGGTCAACTAAAAAGATCAGATGTAACAGACTTCCACATGGCCAAAAGGCAACAATGCAACTCGAGCATATAAAGTACACAAACATATCAAGAGAGAAGATAAGTACTTAAAGGCAGAGGGTGTTCATTTACATTTTCTTGTTCCCACATCTGATGAAGGAGAAAATCATAACGACCACCAACTGCCAGCAGTGCGCCTTCAATTAAACTGCTCTCCTTGATTAAGTATACCTGCCAGCAGTAAAGTAATATTCTTTGTAACAAAAGTACTATTTTGAAACACCTACAAGACAATAGAGAAATTACCACAAAATCCAGATAGAGGTATCATATAGCATTACCATACTACATTCATTTAAAAGGACCAACTGATTTAGAAGTGTAGATCAAATATAAACTGAAAAGGAGATAGAATGTTCTCACATAAGGTTAGCGCTATAAATATCTGAAGTCTGGTTACCTGGAAATACAAATCCCTGTGATAGTATTCTGTTGGTGTCATAAAGGCATCTATGAAAACATTTTCCTCTATCTTCAAAATCCTCAAGTAATTATACAAGTTGGACAAATCATCAAGTGCCTTGCGTGTAGCTTTGTCTACATCAGAATAAAGCAGAAATGGATTCTGTGAGAGCTCCTCATGTGATTACTATTTGTACTCATGTCATTACTATTTAGATCATAGGAAATACCAGCTGGGAGAGCTCCTCTCAGTCTTGGTAACACTTGATCTGCAGGTCCACAGAACCTTAACCCAATTGTTTGCAGGCGATTTAAGACTGCTTCCGCCAGATTAAGCTCCTACAAAATAAGTGACGTACGTCACACAAAGACCAGAAACATAAATTGAAAAACTCAATATGATAATAATCCAGCTAAAAAAATACAGCAATCCCGGCGATATGATTTAAAGATTAAAAATCAAAGTAACATGCCACCATAAAATCCATCTGGAGTTTGAACCTATCGTCTTAAATTCCATGTCCTCCAAAGTAAGTCTAAATATCACCAAAGATAAAGCTGATTAAATTCCTGTTTATAGTTATGGAACTTTGCTTTCTTCCAATCACCCTTCGGTCTAACTGTAGGGATACGAGTAACAAGTTATTTCAGACAAGTTACTCCTTCCTATGCCAATCTAAAGTGAGCTGCTGGAAGAATCGTTTGATAGCCTTTCTAGTGCATCTAGGGCTTTCTTAAGGATTCAGAGATCAAATCAGAGACTGTTAATCACTCAAGGGCAGCTTCAAGCAGCCTACTGTTTTGTTAGAATTTAGAAATAGACAACTTCAGGTCCAGGAGGATAGAATCTGTTGATCTCTCACATTCATCTATTCGGTTCACCACCATAGATATTGTAACTAAATGATGGCAGATAAGAAAGACCTAGGCGCCATTAAGTCCTTGGATCCAGAGATCTCAGGCAAACAACATCCAGGTTAGAGTGAAAATGAGTCGTTTCTCTTTTAATCACTCCTTTTTGAAATGAGTCACTGCTTTCCTTCTGCTGCAATAGAAGCGAGGTTCTTTTCTTCAAAGGCTGTTAGAAGCGAGTTGAAAGAAAGACGCATTAAACTGATTTAGCAAGTAACCTATCTGTATCTCACTCTAAGGGCAATGCCCAACAGCTAAGGAACGAAAGGACTGGTCGGTTTTCACATACCTGTTGAAGTTGACGCCTAATTAATACCCATTTTGATCTTTGCTCAGAAGGTTGCAGACGCAGGGAACGTGGAGAACGCATCATTGAGAGAAGCTTCAAGGGAGAGAAACTAAGTGATACAGCAATTATAAATTTGCCCCCATGTACAATACCACCTATAAGATTTACCTCTGCCACTTTGTGTCTACGCTCTGCCTTGATCCCTGCCCATGACCAGATAGCCTCAATCAAGTCCCCGTGATTCAGATGAATATCACATGCATCTGAATGGAAAAAGTAAGTTGCAATGTCCATTGTGACCTGCACGTGGAGAAATAACAACAATAACTACATTACATGCCATTTTGAGAACTTTTACCAACTGGAGAAAGATCAAACTGATTTTCAATATGTTACTCTGAACAAAAGACGCTTGTGCCATCGCATATTTCGTAATCCTATATTTTGACTATATATGATGGGAAAAGTAAAAAAAATCTTTATGAAAGAGATATTAAAGTTGATGTTTAGCATTTTTGCTTAAGAAAAATACCAACAAAATGGATAAGGTGATATGACCAGATGGAGGGTAAAAATAGGAGCACCTTGATAATCTCTGCTTCGGTCAATCCTGATGTACCACCAATGATGTCAAAATCCCCCTATCCGACCAGTCACATATGTTGAGAAATCTTTGATAGATACAAAGCTCAACAAGAAAATTAAGATTAACAGCAGGCAAAGCATAGGTACCTGAAGGTACCGATTTGGTGTTGAATGTCCAATTGCTCTTCGATATACATTTGCTATCTCATACCGCTTCACAGATGATTTCTGAGCGAGCAAAGACACTAAGTGTGACAAATCTGAACTCCTTTTTGCGTAAAAGTTTAGGTTCCAGTGGATATGTCGAAGCAAAAGAAATACCTAGAAGGAAAGTTTCACCTGATTCCTAACAATCCAATTAACAAAAGGCGAACGAAGCTCATGACAAAGCACAATCATATCCCCACCTTGGGTCAAAAGCTTTACAGAATTCCTGAACCTCATAAAAAGAATATAATTAAACAAGCCATCAAGAGGAAAGACGAGAAGAGAAACACTAGGGCATATAAAGAAGGGTAAAGGAAATTAAATATGAAGAACCTATTTAATTTCGAACTATCATCATAAAGATGCATGGGTAATATCTCTAGCCTCTTCCCACAATATCGTTTGAATACATCCCTTGTGATCTCAATAATATGATCACGAAATTCAGTTTGCAAATCAGTGCACTGCATAGCGGACGTCCCAACTCCAACTAAATGCCACCTTCCATTGCGAGAATTATGGTTTTTGCTCAATGTTTCACCGTCAAATATTGCATTCACAACTTTATCATAAACACTTTTGTCCTCTGAGGTCTTCATTGTACGTACAATATCTGCACAACGGATGACTACGAATTAGCAAACGCACAACTAGTCAGAAACACACAGCACGAGCCATATGTCTTGTCCAGAAATAGTTATGTAGAAATAATGTGTTGTTTACTAGGGATCATCACCAAGTTTCTCAGACATCCTAACAACCAATGGTGACATCAAGTATCATCTAGGAAAGAAAATAAAAGATACATGGTCACTGCCCTAAGACTTACTATCTACGAGCTCATGTTCCATTCGGGGAGGAAATTCATGTTGTAAGAGTTCCATTGCTGATGGGCGATCAGATGGACTTGTACACATCAATCGTCTCAATAATGATGCCTCTTTTGGGTACTCAGAAACCCATGTAGGAGGAAGTTGGCCTTTTTGTTTCAGTTCTGAAAGAATGACATTTCTCTCCATCGCTGTCCCAAACGGATGCCATAGCTCAAAAAAGACAACTCCTAAACTGTACATATCTGCCTATGATTCGAGAAGCATATGATCAACTTTACAAAGCTTTTGAGAAGCATTAGAATAAACATTAAGCAGGTATGAGTAGTGAAATGATCTGCATAGATTGTATACCTTTTCATCAATCTTTGGCCATCCTTGCTCAATTTCAGGTGCAGTGTAAAAATAAGTACCAACTTGACCGGTGCCATCAATTGAAACACCAGGTGTATCAAGTGGCAAAGTTGCTTCTTGATCCAACTGCTCTAACTTTAAAAATTTAGCTGCGGTGAAAATATGTAGCACAATTCAAATCCTTGACGCCACCTTAAAGACAAATTAACAGCATGATGTTGCAAAATGTGACCTATGGGCAATATCCCAACTGTTCAAAACAATTTATTTACATTTGTCTTTCCCCTTTTTATGACTTCAACTTTACACCACCTGATAGAGTCAAAACTTATAACCATATCTAAAGCTCTTTAAATGTGAAAACCAGAAGAACAAACCCAACCCTATTTTCCCCCTTTTTGGAAAACAAACTTCAACCTTGTTATAAACTCAAATAAATCATGCAAAACCTTCCATTATAACATTAAGCATGTTCATCCACCAAGAAATTCGACAATTTGATTAGCCTACATTCACTAACAAGGCACACTACCAAACTTTCAACATATTGAGTTATGCAGTGACTTTAGCTTATTTCAAATTAGATACTAGAAACGAGAAATTATTCATACCCAGACCAAAATCTCCAATTTTGATATCATTGCGAGCATCAAAGAAAATATTATTAGGAGTCAAATCTCGATGAATAATTCCCTGTCCATGTATGTGTGCCAAGCCTTCAACAATTTGTCGAAACATATGCCACGCTGAATCTTTATCAAATTGAGTATATGACTCAAACACCTGGCGAAGAGTCCTGAAATTTTTAAAATATATGTAATGTAAGTAGTAAACTTGAAAAGAACTTACAAGTTCACAACTAAGTCCATAATGCTCACAAACGAGTACAAGTGATATGCCACTAACTCCTACATGCTGTTAAATTTTGTAGATAAATGGGAACCAAATGTGAGACTTTAAAAGGCGAAACTTGAATGTTCTATTTAAACAAACAGTACCTGGGACAATATTCCATTTGGATATACAGATATGTAGATTCTAGCTTTTCATCATGACCATTGACATCTGCTGAATATGAAGCCCTGAAGCTAAAGCTGCCACTGGCTTCTGTGGCTGATCCCCCAGCAGTGTCAACATGGCCACCACCAATTCCAAATTCAAACCATGCCTAAAATAGTAGGAAATCAAATTTAATGTCAGATATGATGTTGTCATGCATTATTATAAATGTGTATTTAAGAGCCTTGATAGAAAATAATAGAAAATTTGAAAGTAAGAGTGGTAGAAGTCTCAATAATTCAACCTGATAATAACGGACAACGTGGTAATGTTGCAAGCGGGAGAGAGTTGCAACTTCCCTAAATACCTCGCAATATGAGACAAACAAAATAGTATTAAATATATCACGATGACACAGACACTGCTTGAAGGTCCTTGGTAGGTCCCAACCCCAGGATACCCAACTATAAGTCAAACAGGAAATTGATTCCCGATCCCAAACTCACAACTTAATTGGTGAACCACAAAAGCCAATTGGTTTTCAACTGTGTCAACTAAAAAACCTCTCAGAGATACCAGTTTTCTGCAACTACATATTGATCACTTGTGAATTATAATTGTCTTACAATTAGTGTAAGATTCTTGTTTTACTGCAGCTAAGTTAAAATGACATGCAGAGAAATAGGGCCTAACACTAGATCAAGTTCTTTGACACTTCGAGATGAATGAATCATCTACAAGATGAGACAGAGATTAGTTTTACCTCAAAATTCTATCATTGAGAGGAGGACTTTTGTCCTTAAGCCGAATCTTCTTCACTGCATAGTGCCGTCCATCTAATTTGTTTTTGCATAGTACAACATGCCCAAAACCCCCATGACCTGCACTCATCAACTGAATTACTTGTAAAAAGACATCACACCAGAAGCCCTTAAGCTGGTATTCCTGTAGACAATTGGTAAAAGGATTCCGCTGGAAAAAGAAACTAACAAAACAAGTGCGAAAAGGATGCTATACTCAAACATAATTCACGGATATGTTTAATCATCAAATGTCCATCGAACCGAGACAGACCACCAAAATACTTATTAGAAAGGACAGGTGATATTGCATAAAATATGTATAGTAGTGTCCTGAAGCTATCACACCTTTATTGTAAAAAAAAAAAAACTAGTCCTATCACACCTTGTTTAAGTACCAAAAAATTTGAGAGAGGCCGAAGAATTGAAGAAAAGGACTCAGTTTTGATTACTAAAATGTTTGAAAGTAAAAGAGTTGATTCTAACAAATGGTTCATCTTTTGATCATGCAGGGAAATGAAGAAACTACATTTAAAAACTCATGAAAGCGCATACATCAGAAATAGTTGAATATGGATAGTTGTGGAAAGTTATCTTCAGAAATTTATGATTCATCAAACTGAGACAGTTTCCTACCAAGCGGTCGCAGTTCTTCAAAGTCATTAAGATAACGAGAGTTTGGATGTCCTCCTATGTTTGTAGCTGGCTCCCAGAACTGAGATATTCTAGATGCGATCTATCAAAAAGATTAAGGAACCATAACATTAGCAAGTTTACTAGAAATATAGAACATCGGTGATAGGACAGAAAATTCTTGATTACCATATGGTGCTGAAAGACACTATCAAAAGTTCTTTTGAAATCCGTTGAAGGCTTGGTCGCTAGATCCCGCACCCAATCTGGCAATATCTGAAACAAAGCACCATCATTAAGTCTTTGACTATGGCATCAGTCGATTAAGGGACAGCCTCTTTAATTCATAGGTGATACCCCAATGTTGTTCAGTTCACTGGCTATTGTAGGCAAAGCATCGGCTAGAGTTCTTTTAGAAGCACAAGCAAGGCGAAGAAGATGAACCTATAGGTGAGGAATAAAACAGCACATAATTAAGTGAGTTTAAGATATTATAAAAAGCTTCACAGCGTCTGCTATGAGACAATTTTTGTTAGACACGCAAGAAGATGACCCCCCTAGTCATTGATACATATCATCAAATGATGTATAGTTACTGCCCTTGCAAGTGCTAAGAGCTGCACATATACAAATTTGATGCTATAACTACCGTCATATGTGAGTGTACAGAGGGTGCGTAGCCAAATACCAGTTTTCACCTGAACTACCCCCCAAATCATTGTTTTCATATCATCAAATGGTGTATAGTTGTTGCACTTGCACGTGCTAAGAGCTGCAAATATACAAATTTGATGCTGCAAGTACTTAGCCAAATACAAGACCATTCCCCTCCCCGCACCCACACACACATATATGGAATTCAAAATGAAATTACATAACCACCATCAGCAAGTCTTTCTCCAAGTGTTGAGATGTCAGGTCATGACCAGAGGATTCCGCAGATGATGACTCTGACAATTCATCTTCTTGTTCACTGTCATCCATTTCTCCAAAAGGCTGTGCCAAGAACCAGTCCTGCAAATATTTACAAGTCATTTTGTTCTGACTAAAAAAATGTTGAAGCAGTTTCTTCAACAGATCAACCTATCAATTCAAGACCTTAGTAACAGAGTTCAATAACCATACTCTTTCATCATTGTTGCTATTGTTGTCTGCATCAGTCTCTTCAAGCGATGTGCTCGAGTCAGAGACGGTTTTGTGGTCATCTTCACTGTGACTCTCCTCTTCCACTGTACCTAATATTCCAACCGACGATCTTTGCTTTGACTTTTGTTTTGTGAACGGTTTGGCATCTTTCTCAAATTTAGTCTGCTGAACTTGAGACTCCAGTTTCAGATCATCTGCTTTTGGAGACTGTCTGGAAGAGCTTATGACATCATTCTCATGCATTTCGTTGACCCACGGTAATGAGTCGTCAGAAAATAAATCTATGTAACCAAAAACAAAAGGTCCCCTGGTGGTGCTTTTGACAGATGTCAGAACTGACTGAGTAATTGTATCAGCAAGCAGACCTGGAGCCTTTAAATACAGATGACATAAAATAATTAAAACACAGTTGAATCATAATAGTGACTAACTGATAAAGCAAGAATAGTATATCTAACATTGTCACACACCTTTCAGCTAAATCAGTATAAGAAATGAGAGGGCCACAGAGAGAACAAATCCATCAAAGTCATCGAAGACCAAAACCATGTCGACATTAGGGTTTACCAATGTTCGCTTAGATAACAACAGTGCTTACATTTTTCTGGGTGTTTAACACTCTTGATATCCAAATCTTAGTGTAAATAAAAATTACATGTTTCAGTGCAAGCAGTATACAATATGTGGGCAGATAATCAAAGAAAGTAAGTCTCAAAGTTGAGTGGTGAAGTGATCCAATAGGCATGGAGCTATATATACTTGACGTCTTGAGCCTTGCACTTAGGCCATTGTTTTACTATGCAAAGTTGCAAACAAATAAACATTCTAATTCTTAGGACTAAATGAAAAACACTGAATATTAAACTTACAGGTTGTCCTGTTTCATTGACAGGAACTATTTGAGACAAAAATTCTTGAGCAGCTTCTACCAGATTGTAGATCATAACCCGCCCCTCTTTGGCATTTGAAGTTGCCTGTGAGAATTAAGAGTGTTGACGATATGCACACCGGCAGAACATAGTAAAAATTCAACCAGCGAATGAGGAATGAATAAGTAACCAACAGTGTACTGGATTTTTTTTATTTTCTTTTTTGCAGCCTATTATGATGTTCTGTGTGAATTTAGTGTAGTTAGATAGTAGTGGCAGAAGCTTTGTTGCTATGCGGCCCAAGGAACGTTCGATCTTTCCGATATTCTCAATTTCAGAAGGAAAGAGGTCGGATTTGTTCCATCAAGCTACCCGCAAAATTCCTATTACATCCACCCCACCAACAATTCATTTTATCTACGTTCATGATACCCAACCATTAAATAATTCTCATAAGCATACCTGATCATGGAGCAAAGACTCGAGCTTAGCTGTGTCATCTTTAGACAAACCCTTCTCTGGATTAATTTGAAGCTTTGGGCACTTGTGAGGATAACCTGGTAAGAACCTAGAAGAATAAAGCAATAAGACATCAGGACAGAACGCATCATAAAGAAGATGTCATCCATTAAACAAAACCAGTCATTGGGTGAGTAAACTTGATTATGGATGCCTTAGTCCTACGCATAGTGATGCATGGAATTCAATTAAAAGAGTAATGAATGGGGGTGTAATGAAAAATCAATACTGCTAATATTACCTAACTGTAAGATGAGCAAATAAATCAGAATCCTCATAAGCAGTATCCTTTGAGTATGGCCTATTCAAAAGTCAAGCGAAGTTAGAATAGAGCTAACAACAACTTTACCGACATAAAGGTCGACCAAAATTCAAAGACACCTGAGCTTGATAATGATCTGAGGTGGTGACTCCGAAACGATTTTGCAGTCATCTTGAAAAATTGCACATCTGAGGTTTATCAGCAACAACAACACAATTAAATCATTGTACATGTGGAGTCCAATTCTACAGAAACAGGAGTATCATGGTTCAGTGGCTATCAAAATATTAACACTCCAGAAGTAGATGTCGCCATTCACTTTGAAGCTTCAAATGAATAAACTGAAGAAAATAAGAACAGCAACAACAGGAAACATATGCTGCTTGCTTTAGATTTTCATGTTTCTGAAACAATTCAAATAGTAAAAATAAAATAACTCTCAAGGGCAAGATAGCTTTGGATTGTTCAAAATAAATATATAAAACATCTTACATAAACTCTGGGTTCTGGCTGACATTTTTTCTACTGACATATGAAAGTGCACAAAATAGTTCAATTAGCCTTATTCAGCAATCATATAGCAAAGTCCAATATATTATGCTCACGATTTGCTGATATCCATTCCATTTCCCCATCAGTAGTCTGACAGCCGATAATACACTTATTTTCATCTCAAGCACATCTCTCCTTCACCATACAGATGGTAGCTACATAACCTTTTATCAGTTACATGGTTTTAGAAATCAGTTTACTTAGCCATTAGCTCGGCAGTAATTCCTTGCTACATTTCCTTAGACGGATCCAATCTTCAGCAAACAATTACCACAGATTTCAACAAAAGGGGTATGTGACCACTTATTCAGACATTGTCATATAAATAAACACCCAAAACATGCTCTTGGACAGGCCTACGCATTCAGTTATTCACATTCTGCTTAAATATGGAGCTTACAGTGCGGTGATCTCCTCAGACAGGTCGGCGTGGAGTGAATGATCCTTTGACTGAGACGCCAATCCTTTGTTCCTCCGTCCGCCGCCACTCTTCTTTTTCTTCTTCTGTCCCATTAATACCGATGAACAATACCATCAAACAAAACCAGTAGGCGCACAGTGAAGCCGAATTCAACAACTGATCGCGACAAACGCATCGACTGGTAGCAGGTGAAATCTCCGGCGACCGAAATGGACTACCATCAACGAAACAAGTCTACGAATCGCTCTCTCCGATGATTCAGAATTAATCCATTGCGGCGAGGGAGGAACGACGATGGCGCCGCCGTTGAAAGTCTTGAATGATAATAAGGATTGCTACGACTGAATGATAACAAAAATGAATTTTTAAGAAAAATGTTAATTTTTTAAAAGATATGAATGTTAATCAAATTTAATATATATGCATTTAATATATTCTTATAAATTTCATGTGCAATGGGAAATATGTAACATAAATGCGGTATCACTAAGTTACGAATCTAAAATTTTGAAGTTGCTAGACAACATTCATGGTCATTACTAGGTCAAAACTTTATTGGTATGATTAGTCATTTAGAAAACATATTCATCATGTTAAATTGCTGCTTTTGGGTTGACGGTTGAGTTTTTAATTTTTTACTTTTTAAAAATAATTGATACTATTAAATATGTATTGAAATGATTGCATAAAAAATAAAAATAAATAAACAAACATTAATTAAGGGACAAATAAAAATATAAGGCTGTGTTTGGTAGAAAGTATAGGATAAGAAGGTATTATTAGTATCGGGATAAATAATACCATCTATTAGGAAGGTATTATTAATCCTGGCTCACACAGGTAAAATTTGTACTTAGGATTATTAATACTCATCCTTATATCGTACCAAACACGTTCCATCCGTAATAATAATCTTATCCCACTTTCAATACCCGCTACCAAACGTGACCTAAAGAGAGAAAGTATTATTAATTCATGAATCATTCTTCGACAGATCATTTCGTCTGATACAGTGTTAGACAAAGTGATAAACACAGCGAATGCTCCGTTAAATCACTTCAGTTCGTAATCCCCATTTGTTTATATTACGAGTCAAATATAAGTCAAATTAATTAATTTTTTTATTGTATTTAGTTTGATTTACGGAAAATAATTGAGTTGATTTTATGAGAAATTAAGTTTAATGAGTTTTTTCTTTTAATTTTTTTGATTTAAATTTTTGTGTGGCTAGTGATCAGACACTCCACATTTATAATAGTATCATAAACTTGAATATGAAATTAAAGATTGTTAGACAGCATCTCATACTACCATATCAACACTCTATTTGTCATTTCGCTAGCTGATTAAGGTAGCAAAAATGTCTGCCAAATAAAACTATTCTTGTATATTTTTTTAAACACCCTTTTGTTTATTCAACTGGGATTTTGATAAAAGCAATTTGTGGTTTTATCCGTGGTTCGCATTTTCATTTTCTTTTATAAAATTGTTGATGTCAATGCGTTTTCAGAAGTTAGAAGAGGATAGAATCAAAACAAACTAAGAAAATAGGGTAAAATCGAAACTCTATTAATGATGGTAAAAGATTCATCAAATTTCCACAATGAAGAAGGTTTCTAATAAATATGAATATGGTTTTCTCTAATTTGTTGTGGAAGGTAGAAAACATTTAAAACATGGGTTCGTCTCCATTTAGTATTGTTTTGAAATCGACGGTGATGAACATGAATAATTTTTTTTGAAATTTTATTTGTGTAATTGGGGTGGAGTTAGAGGAGGTGATGAACCCATGATTTAATTTTTTTTACCAAACTACATGAAACATATTTTAGAAGTGTAACACTGTGCGATGAATTGTCTGAAAGACGAGCTGCTAGTCTTTATGATTATGAGTCGACCAAATTCGAGGAAGGGGTGATTGATTAATACGCTTGTTACATGGAAAAAAGTGGCTCTCACTTCTAAGTAAGCATACTAAATTTACATATATATATTAGTATTTTTAAACTTCAAATTGTTTTGATGATTTTTGAAATTAAGACTTGAGTGTGGTTTTTCAGAGATTAATTAGCTTGGATAGGAGTGTTGACAATGATAAGGTAAAGTTAGTGACCTGATAAGTGTGAGATTAAAAATATTTCAAATTTCGATCATATTCTAATATGTAGCATTTTGTTTGAAAATTAAAGTAGTTCGGAGTAAAGTCGTGGTAGTTTAAAGTTTTTTTTAGTTTTAACGATGGTTAATGATTACCCGTGGTTAAACAGAAACCCGATGGGGATATGTATGATTTTGAGTTTTTTTTTTTGGCCTTTTCCGAAACTAATCTTTCCCGAACGGTCTTCCTTAGAAAAAGTTTATCAAAATGGTCTACTTTCAGCGAACCACTGATTGAAACGGCGTTTGACTTAAGGTCGATCACTGTTTGAAACTAGGTCTCGACCTGTGTGCTGACTGTGCAGCCTAGTCAGCACACAGGTATAAAAGACACAGTTTCAAATTGAGTCTGGTCTTAAACCGACCGTTGTTTGAAACCGTAACTGAAAATTAATTCATGCACCAATTTAAAATTAGGTCTGGATTAAGACGAGACCCGATTTGAAAGCGTGGTAGGCATTTCAGTAACAAAATGGTGTGAGTGAGCATTTGGCCCGTCTTCGGACATGTGCAATGCCCCCATCATCCATCCATTTGACTATATAAACACGATCAGAGCTCTGCCCTGTGCATATTATCACAGGATCCTCCATCAAATCCAAAGAGATCGGGCAGCAAAAGTCCTTCCGAACAGTCAGGAAAGTATCAGCAATGTCTTTGGACATTATCCCCACCTTCGGCTTCTTATGGTGCCCAATTCTGGCTTGCACTTGCATATCATCTTCCTCAAACCCAAAAAGCCAGAACCTTGCATATCTTACAAGCGCAACAATTCCATTGAGCACAGAACTATTCGGTCCATTTCTCCCTCATG
>NQLW01000046.1:962593-1028797 GCA_002312845.1 Kalanchoe fedtschenkoi | reverse complement strand
GAAGTGAATCTTCATGGTTCCATCTCACTTTTCTCCTTATGGGGTGACAAACTAAAAAAATTATATTAAAATATTTTTTATTTTCAAAAAAAATTTGTTATACATTTTTCATCAAATTTCCTCTCTCCGACTTTTTTAAAATTTTAAAAAAATCTTCTTATTTTCTTGATATTTTTTTCCAATTTATACTCATCCCACTATTTGATTTTGATTCTATTCTATATGGGTATTCTATTTCAATTTTACTTCACTTGACTAAACCACGAATGACATCGACAGTTTGTTTAAATAAAATCGGGAATGACATTCCCGATCTGTTCCTTGAGGTCATGCACATGTGTGTCAATAATGTCAAACTGAGAATGTCATTTCCCATTTTCTTTAAATAAACTGTTAAGGCCATTCACAGTTTTCTCAGATGGCATAAATTAAAATCGAATACCTAAATAAGGTATAATCAAAATTAAATAGTTGGATGAGGAATAATTTAAAAAAAGAAAAAACTCCAAAAGAGGCTCCGAACTATCGCGTTTCATCAAATTTATAAGTAAAATGTTAATTATTTACTTTTTGACTTAACGGCGGCGGCAATCTGTGAATGGAGTCATGCTTTCCGCTAAAATTGACGTTCCGTGTATTATTTTTGAAAAACGCGATAGTTCGGAGTCCCAATTGAAGTTCTTCCCTTTTAAAAAAATCCTTTTTTTTTTGTAAAAAAAATTCCTCACAGATTTTCTATCAAACCAAATACGGCCTCTATGTTCTTCAACATGCCAACGCAATGCTAACGTAGGATTGTATAAATGTGAAGGCATGGCGAAACCAAGTGGTCGAACCCTGTGCCAATGACATGAAGAGACCAAAATCTAATATGTGGTTCGCATAAAAAGGCACACTAGCAGCTCAGCTAGCTAGCTGGACGGGTTTGTGGACTGCGCCTGTTTCGGATTGGAAGCGTATCCATCCTCAGCCTCTACCAGCCAATCAAATCCCTCCTCTTGTCTTATCAACACTCCTCTTCACCGATCATCAACCAATCACCCCCATAACCACACGCTTCCTGCTCTGCCTTTCCCCATTCAATACAATTCAATTCAATTCAATTCGACTCACCATCATCACTCGCTCTCCAACCACCTCAAAAATCAAAATGGCAGCCACCACTACTAACTCCCTCCACCGCCACCACTCCCTGCCCCGCCTTCTCCCCCACCCCACTAACACCTCCACTGCCCACCCCACCTTCCTCAAACCCCCCCATCTAACACACACAGCTACTGTCACTTCCCTCATTTCGCACCCGGTTCCCAAAACGAAGTCGTTTCGTGCCGTGTTCTCATCCTCGTCTGCATCGACAGCGGCGGTGTCAGCAGAGGCCAGCTCCACCTCCCTCGACCTCCTCGCCACCCACCTCGCCGCGCAAGACTTCCGCCAGGCCGACGAGGAGACACGCCGCCTTCTCATCGCCCTCGCCGGCGAAGCCGCCGTCAAACGCGGCTACGTCTACTTCTCCGAGGTCCAGTTCATAAACTCCTCCGACCTCAAGGCCATCGACGACCTCTGGCTCAAGCACAGCAACAACAAGTTCGGCTACAGCGTCCAGAAGGGCGTCTGGGAGAAATCGACCCGCGACTTCACCACCTTCTTCATCCGCGTCGGGTGGATGAAGAAGCTCGACACCGAGGTGACTCAGTACATCTACAGAGCTTTCCCGAATGAGTTTACGTGGGAGCTGACGCCGGAGACGCCGGTGGGCCATCTGCCGCTTACAAATGCGCTCCGTGGGACCCAGCTGCTGAACTGTGTGCTGAACCATCCGGCGTTTGATGACGTGGAGGGGAAAGCGGATGAAGACGACGTCAAGAAGGCCTTGTTGGCTGGGACGTCGAAGCCGTTGAGTAAGAGAGTGGTTAAATCTGACTATACTTTTTGATTAATTAAATAAATATTAGCAAATCACTACAGTACATTGTGTTAATTAATTAAGTAATCATGTTCACGAGATAATTTGGGCTTGCTTATCACGATTATTCGTTAAATAGTTGGGCCGAGGCCCAAAGGAAGTGAGCCCGAATCACAATGGCCCACATTCACACTCTATGGAGATACGGCGATAAGTCAGTCCCCCAGCCACATACCTTCTCTCTAAAAAAAAATGTCGACGACACATTCTCACCTCCTCCGGCTCGTAATATCGTGCCGGCGAATCACGGCACAGGTGACGGGCCCAGCCTCATCGTCGATCGTAGCGATGGCCTCTTCCTCTGAGCAGGAATTCTTCTCTCAATACCGATCGAATCTCACGCGGTTCCCCCGCCGGCAGCAATTCTGGGACGCGAAGGCTGCGTCTCGCGTCGGCGAGAAGCTAGGGTTTCGATTGAAGGAAATCGGCGTGTCAGGCGTGGAGATTGATCCGATCGAAGAGCTCTCCCGGCCGATTCACCACCGTAAACTTGTGGTTCCGTTTTTCGATTCGGTGAAGCGCGCTGGTGTCGCTGTTGGTGGAGCTGAGAAGCTTGAGGAGCGAGGATTTTACGGTTAAGTTTTTTTTTTTCCTTTTTTTTAAAATTTGACGATGATAAATCAATGAGGGTTGGGATGAAGTAATTCATTGCAGATTCGTGCAATTTTAATACACATATTTTATATTTGGGAGTAAATTAAAGTCTCTGTTTATGAAATAGTTAAGTGTAAATGCATCCTACTTACAATTATGATTTTGATGTATGAGGCATTGCACTTAATAAATGGAACCAATCCAAATCGAACAGATAAAGTTGATGTAAATGGTTAGTGGTTCGGTTACTATTTTAATTTTTGAAAAATTGAGTAACTTAATCGAATTATTTCATTTTATTTTATATCATACTAGGAAAGGTACCCGTCGTTCTAGAAAAATCAAAAGCTAAATCTAATTATTAATTATCGTTTTTTTAAAATTTGAAACCGTAACCAAACCATTAACATTTCAAACCGGACCGAACCGATCCGTTTCAAACCGAATAGCTTTTTAACATTTCAAACCGAACCAAATCGACCGGTTTCGAACCGGACCGGACCAACCTGTTTCAAACTGAATAATTTTTTAACATTTCAAATCGAACCGAATCAACCGGTTTCAAATCGAACCGAACCGACCGGTTTGAAACCGAACCTAACCGGTTCTGTTCGGGAGGGCGACATATGCCAGAATATTATTATATTAGATATAAATTTAGTTAATATATATAATATATATTAGAATATAAAAAAATTCTCCTATTTATTAAATAAAATTCATGCAAAAATTAATTGAACCATATGATTAGGTTTGATTTGGTTTTTAAAAATTAATGGTTTGATTTGATTTCAAAATTTTCAGATCAGTTATGAGCGGTTCGATTTGAATTATTATTAAAAACCACTTTGTCATTGCTAAACACCGGACTCCAATCTTATCTAACTACATTAGCTCCTTTATATTTACATTTTCTATATTACTCTCTCGGATGTAACCTTAATTTTTAAATTCTATTTTATTTATCTTTTATATATAAATTAAAAAAGATGGGTGTTTTTTTGTAATTAGCGTCCTTTTAAGTCTCTGTTTTTTATTATTACTATCTTCTAGAATTTTCAACTTATTTTAATTATTATGTATGTCAACAAACTATTCTATTAATCTTTTTCTAATTGAATCAATCATAATCAGATTCCCACCATTAAACCTACTGGCAATGTTAAAAAATTGAGTTGATTGTCTGCCAAGTACTATCAGTAAAGTAACTAGACTTTTTTTTTCTGGGTAATTCGATTCAAATCCCTTCATATATATATATATATTTTTTGCAAAGAAAGACGCTTGAATTAGAAGAAGAAGGGAATGTACAAGGAATGATTAGCTCAAGACTACATAAAGAATGAAAGAATACAAAAATTAGGCCTAGCCTAGTAAATGATCAAGATGAATTTTTGAGGCCCAACTGTCATTAAAGGGAGAAGGCCGAATGGACTTGATCAAACTGTACGGTAGTAGCCAATTTGACCTTGTGAAGAACCAAATGCCTGCTAAATTGATCCCCTTTAAAGATGACTGAGTTTCTGAGATTCCAAATATTATAGGCACAGGATGCAATGAAGCTAAAACTAATGACTTTTAACTCCTTATAGGCAAACCGGCGGGAGGAAGACTAGTCTATCAAGCTGTTCCAAGATCTGAACTTAGGAGGATTAGGGAAGCAGCAAATATCCATAGATTCAGTGAAGAGGTTTTGAGTGTGATGACACTGGAAAAACAGATGGTCTCCAATTTCTGGGATAGAATTGCAAAGCTGGCAGTTGCTGTCAGATTGGAGCCCCATTCTGTGCAACCTATGCTTGGTTGCTAATAAAATGAGTGTATCAGCTTTGATCTCAGACCTTCAGATGCTACAAACATTAGTCTAATATGCTATGTACATATCCTACAGTATGACTATACTTTAAAGTATGTGGACATACTAGTCATCACTCATCACTCCATTACAAGTTCTTTCCAATGTATTTATAACCTTACAAGACTTATGTTTCTCAGCCACATTGACTTATAGTGAAGCCTCCATGAATGCGATAGCTAGCAAGGCAACTTTTTCAAACTTTTTGTTATTATTTTCCACTAGGTGCGAATTAGAGTTAATAAATGTTTAGTGTCCAGTGATGGAATGGAAGCAATAGACTGTAGAGTACCCATGAGGTCCGTTGCTTCAGATGGAACACTCTAAAGTCACTGATCTTGACAGGTACCACAAAAATAGTATACGTTCATGCCGTTTATTGATTTTGAATAAAGTGGATCACAAGGTTTATAATTGTTGCTTCTGTATGCATTTTAATTTATGGAGTCATAACCAGCTGTTAAGGAGAGTTTTATACCGTCATCTTTGCATGTCATAAAGTAACGAGTCTTGTTTGCATGTCTGCTGGATTGACGTTTATGTAAGAAACCTTTACCTTCATAATTTGATACTGTTGAACTGGGGGTTTGTATTTGCTCACGTTAAATTTACCATCTCTTACCCACTCCAATCTGATGGCTGATTTTACTACAAGACTATTAGCCATTTATTGATTTTTTGTTTACAATGATTTGTTATGTTCTCAAGTTCACAATTCCAGAACATATGGTTTGAAGAGACGAGAGGGGAAAAAATTAATACGAGAGAAATCATGACACTACGAAGTTCCCAATTTGATATTTGTTGTATCTGCATTTACATGTTTCTGTTGACAAATTAGGATGTTTTAAAACTTTGAGCGTAATAATTAGAAGATACACTTTAGTTCTTTCTTAGAAAATGAAATTAATTGAACCGAAGCAAAATGAAATCGAACCAATCGGTTTGATTCAGTTCAACTTTTTAACAAGCTGGTTCGTTCAGTATTAAAAAATAAAATCAATGGATATCAGTTCGGTTTGAATTTTTAACCGAAATTGAACCAAACTGAACTATTACACTCATTTTCTTCTCCATCTTCAGCATTTCAATATGAGTCGGAACCAACAAATGGGCATCATGTAAAATAAGATTCACAACTTCTGCCTCATTAAGTACAATGAGAACAGGTTCCCATGGGGTATGATGATATGGCCGAAAGACTTCATTTTATATTTTACTATTAATGCTCCATGGTGGTTTCATCTTTCATACAACTATTGAAAAGACATGAGTTGATATTCTTATAAAAATAAAATTACCTTACATCATTAGCAAGCAGTAAGTTAGGATCGAACCTATACGACATGGTGTAACCTGTAAAATTAGTAACTCCTAAAAAATACAAAATATGAGAAGTTTAATTATTTTGGAAACCTGTAATTAAGCAGGACTGTAAAAGAGAAAGAAGAGATATCGTAGACAGACACGTAACTCAAGTTGTTAACTTGTGACTGTGTTGATAATTAATACTAGGGATAAATTCATGTGATGAGCCACACTCAGTAAAATTACAATCTCATGTGTCAATATACTATGAAATTGCATAAAAATTGCTCATTGCCCAATACCATTACATATTTTATCCAATGATATGAGTTATTTATGCCAAACATGCAAGATATAAGCATAGAAAAAGAACATACAAATTAACAATCAATAGTAGGAAGTTCAGTCTAGATAATCCTGTCCTAGCAATCTATAGTATGTTGATCATATAAAAAGCATGACATATGTTCATTTACTAATCAACTAATTTGTATGGATCCTATCATTTGCAATGAGATCAACGAAAAAATAATTGTAAAGAAACATAGGTTGACATACTATTCTATTAAAAACTAGGGAAGGTACCCGTCGACCCGACGGATTTGGTTTAGTTCGTGAAAAATTAAAAGCCGAACCAAATTATTAGTTATCAGTTTTTTAAAATTTGAAACCGTAACCAAACCATTAACATTTCAAACCGGACAGAACCGATCCATTTCAAACCGAACAATTTTTTAAAATTTCGAACCAAACCGACCGGTTTCGAACCAAACCGACCGATTTCAAACCGAACCGAACCGGTTTAGTTCGGGAGGGCGACAGACACTGTAATATTATTATCGTAGATATTCATAAAGGTTAATCTCAATAAATATAACATGCAAAACATAAATTTTATTAAGAACAATAATCTCACAACAACGAATCACAAGTAATTTAACTTCAAATGAACAAGAGAATTTAGCCACGAATAGCCATGAAGAACACGAAAAAAAGGTTTATAAAGTAAAAAACGGATATCAGATCTAAAGACTGAAGAGTATGTTTGGCTGAGTGCAAAAGCCACATGCTGTGGACTTTAGCCGTGCACGCGAGTGACGTGGCAAGGACAGACACGTGTTATCAAAAGAAGAAGCCAAAGAAACTAACACAACACTTGCTACTCTTAAGAGCCGGGAGCGGGGGAAGGCAAATACGTGTGCATCAAGCACGCTTGTTTTTATATTCGAGTCAGTTCTTACTAGAAAAATTTTAGAGATTCATAACTTCCGTGTATGGAGTCTAATTTCGATGATTCAGATTGTTATAGAAAGAGAAGATACTCATATATAACTTTTTAAAAGAAGTCGTGATCTAAATCTCGATTGATTTCTGCCAACAGAACGACCAAAGTCAGTGGGTAAAATATTTCCAAATTCTACTATAAATCCAAATCTAATTTCTATCAACTTACAATTATGTATCTACATCAATTTCCCAGAAGATATTCATTTGAAAAAACTTAGCAATTCGTGATTATCACTTCTAGCTTAGTTGAGCACACCTTGCACATAAATAAGGAGGTATCTACCTTCTCTTTTGAGTGTGTCTTGTACGACAATACTGTGTGCGATCAGAGCGACATTACTTGTGCGACCAGAGAGTCCAGCCACAAGTGGAGAACAACAGAGACAACGTTCTGGTATGAGCAGAATTAGTGTAACACCCTTATATTTGATTTTTTTTCTTTCCTTTGATTTTTAATAGTTAATTCCCTTGTATAGTTCAAGTGTAAAATTTGTGATGTATGTTGTGAGATAATCGTTTTTATAAATTCTTATTATGATGCTATGCTTATTATCTTTAACTGAATAATTATTTTGTTGCAAGACAAATTCAATGAATAACTTGCTTTGTTGCATAATTTTGTATTGCTGATTTAGTTGTGCGACTTTGAACGTATACTAACTAAACGAGTAGGAAATAAACATATGTCGCGCATGTTATAGGTAAACATAATCTAGGTACGTGTGAGCCAAATAACATATATTGAACTCTCTATCACAGTAGCTCAATTGCATATATCTTTCATATAGGCTGACAATCTAAATTGCAAGATAAGATATATATAATTCATATCATTGACATAAGAGCATGATGATTGTACAATAGGATCAATTGTTTACAAATTGTGACCTCGCTCGAGTGCATGAGTATGTATAATTTGCTAAAATCAATTCATCACAATAATTTCATAGTATCCATGATCAACACAATTAGAAATCAACCACCTTAATTACATGTTTGTCTATTAATCGTTTTTCTCTCTTGCAACTTACATATCTGATCCTTACAAACCAATTTGAAAATCTCCATCTCTATCTTTTTACTTATCATGTCTAGTTACCATGCATATTTCATTATCCTCGTGGATCGATCTTGTACTTGCTATTAGGTAGTGGGCAGAAGTTATAAGTTTTATTTGCGTAGGACAACCCAACGACAATCAAGTAAGATATGTACATTGCTCATTGAGTTAACCAAATCAACCAATAAATTTAGCTGGATAGTCTGATTCATTACTAATTGATTTTGAGTGTGGAATCATCTATATTGACATGATTTCATATCGAGTTTTAATTGCATGATTGCCATACATTATTTAATTTTGTTAAGGTTTGACATGTATCAATTAGTAGTGTCACGTTAGGTTTAACGAGATAAGTTTTATTTTTCGTTAAGGTTTGAAATCTGTATTTTTACTTTTTTTTTTAAATAGTTTAAATCGGAAGTTTAAATAGTTTAAAACTACGTCGCCTTGCTCTCATCCTTTTTCTAATTTACGGTTTTTAATATTAAACACGTGTCATGGAAAGAGAGTAAAGTTGGCCCAACTATCGAAGCGGGTCCCTAAGCTGAAAAAACCGACTCGGTTGAGCCGACTCAGTGCCTCAACTCGTTCTTCTCAGTTTTAGGTTTAGGTTTATATTCGCAGAGACTCTACTCCTCCCCCTGGCGACCTCACTTGGGTTTAACAATCGCCTTTACTTCCCTTCGTCGCCGTCTCCGAAGATCATTAAGCCTTCCTTTGAATTCCTGGAGTCGGTTGAAGCTTCTGGCTCTGTTCATTTGAACCTACCGGTCGGTGTTTACCTCGCATTTGAAGGCGTCTCTGATTAGCACGACAGCTGATCACTCTGCTCAATTTTCAAGGTTCTTAATTCAGTCAATGTGAATTTGCGGCATTTGAGATGCTTTTGAGAATTTAAATGTTGTTTATATCTATTTTTTAGGCATGTGTTCAATTTGGCGGGTTGCATGTTGCTGAATTTGAATATTGGTTGGTCACATAGCCGTTGGGATATGGCCGCGTAACTGATTTTAGGAAGGACAGTAATATGCATCCGAAAGGATTTGGAGACGGAGATGCGGAGGTAGCCAATCCGGTGCGCTCCAGTGATAGGATTCGGAGGTCAAATCGGACCTTGTTCAGCCGGAGCTATTTTTATTACAGTTACAGCTCAGCCAATATTCGCAAGAAGAAAAACAAGACTAAGACAAGGAAAGCTGCTTGCCAGATTGCCAAGATGTTGCGTACCGGGAATCAAGTGCGAAAAGCCAAGTCTAATGTACGTTTTATGAATTCTTCCGTTCCTTGAATTTCTTTGATCACTTTTAAGCATAGAGTCAGTCAGAAGCTGTGACTAGCATTTATATGTCAAGAAAAGCAAAAAACTATTCCATCCTTCCTCAAACCAAAAATAGAAATGCCTACAAATTTCAGTCCCACACTCTATTGACTGCTGTGTTTTGTGAACATGAGGAAAGTTCATTGATGTTCATTATATTGTAATATCTCTCTTGTTAAAATCAAATCTAGTTTGAAGACTGCCAGTGCTGTTAAAACTGGTTTATTGGATATGTTGTACCAAAAGTTGTCATTGGATGGCGTTAAATTATCTTATATTCCAGCTGCTAAATTCACTTGAAAAGCAGATCGATGTGTTCCTTATGGAGCTAATGATTACTTTTTTTTCTTTTTGCCCTGCTTATCTTATTAGTTATTACCTACTGCAGCCAGTACGGTACATTTACAAGATAAGGTTTTACTGAACTTATTTACTATCTGGTTTTGTTAAGCTTAACAGTTTTTATTTCTGTTTAAGAGCTTCATCCAAAGCCCTGATGTTGGATTACTAAATTTGTGAATTTTAGCTGTTTATACTGTTTCGTAGGGACACAATGTACAATATATTACACTTTGCTACCCTGTGCCTTACAGCTTATATTCTACTTCAAATATTTTGAGAACAACATGTTGCTCCTTTGTAACTGGTATAAATTTAGTTGTAGCTGCATTACTTACTAATCTTATGCATTGCGTCATGTTCCTTTAGACTCAAGGTCATCATTATGTGTTATTTTGAGCTTCATGTATGCAAATGCACATTGTTTTTCTAAATAAATGTCTACCTTTTATTAAACGAAGTGGATTCAATCCATTTACAAACAATAAATATTGGTTCTTGTTTTTTATATAGTTATTGGCTACCAACCTTCGTCGCTCAACCAGAAAGAGAACTTCAGTAAACCGGGATGATTACACTGACAGTTCCGGAACTAATGACGATGATCTTATGGTAAGCAATGCTTGCTGATTCTATATAAAGCAATACTCAAGTTAACAGAACTTTGATTAGCACTCATAAACATCTTGTAGACATCTTCAGTATGAATTAAGATCATCCGTCACTGTTGTAGGGTCCCATTAGATCCTCAAGGAATCAAGTAGGCAGTAGCTCATTGAGAGATGAGATATCATACTCTAGACGAAAAAAGCTCAATGAAAGCAATAACGTGCCCAGGCGTGAAGGACTCAGGCCTCGTGGTTCACGACCAGTTAAAAGACAACTGGTGAATATCGACTCTGATGATGAACAAAAATCTTCAGAGGAAAAAGTGGACCTAGATGAAGCTGAAAATGGAAATGATATGGAAGATAATGATCTTGATGATGTTGATGTTGAAGATGAGGGTGACCAAGAGGCTGAAGATGAGGGCAATGGTGATGGTGAGGAAGAAGATTTGGATGATGAAGATGGGGATGAAGAGCAAGATGGGAGGAGGCGGTATGATCTACGCAATCGTGCAGATGTTCGCAGATCTTCTCTGGATGAAAACAAGCAGAGAGAAAGGTCTCCTAGAAGGGTGCTGCATCGAGGGATGGGTGCAAAAGTTAGTAGGGAGGTCAGGAAGGGTGGACCACGAGTTCATAAGCGTCACCGGCTTACAAGATTCGAAGACTCGGATGATTCTCTTCTTGTTGATGAGCTTGACCAAGGACCTGCTATTCCATGGAGTAGAGGCGCAAGTAGATCGGGAGCACCTTTTCTCTTTGGAGGATTGGATGTACACGGAGCAACTGCTTGGGGACTAAATGTCGCTGCATCAGGTTGGGGACATCAGAATGATGCAATTGCTTCTTTGACCACAGGAATCCAAACTGCGGGGCCGAGTTCCAAAGGCGGAGCTGATATTCAACCTTTACAGATTGATGAGAGCATAAGCTTTGATGATATTGGTGGGCTTTCTGAGTATATTGATGCTCTTAAGGAAATGGTCTTCTTTCCATTACTCTATCCAGACTTTTTTGCTAGTTACAATATCACGCCACCAAGAGGTGTCTTATTGTGTGGCCCTCCTGGCACTGGGAAAACTCTAATTGCCAGAGCTTTAGCTTGTGCTGCTTCAAAGGCCGGGCAGAAGGTTAGTTTTTATATGCGTAAAGGAGCTGATGTGCTCAGCAAATGGGTTGGGGAAGCTGAAAGACAGCTTAAATTACTTTTTGAAGAAGCCCAAAAGAATCAGCCCTCTATCATCTTCTTTGATGAAATAGATGGCCTTGCTCCTGTGAGGTCAAGCAAACAAGAACAGATACACAATTCAATCGTCTCAACATTGCTTGCCTTAATGGATGGCCTTGATTCCCGTGGGCAAGTTGTTCTGATTGGAGCAACTAACCGGGTAGATGCTATTGATGGTGCCTTGCGCCGTCCTGGTCGTTTTGACCGTGAATTCAACTTCCCTCTTCCTGGTTGCGAGGCACGAGCAGAGATATTGGACATTCACACTCGTAAGTGGAAACAACCTCCTTCAAAGGATCTAAAACTAGAGCTAGCTGCAAGTTGTGTGGGATACTGTGGTGCTGATCTAAAAGCCTTGTGTACTGAAGCTGCAATTCGTGCTTTCCGTGAAAAATATCCTCAAGTCTACACAAGTGATGACAAGTTTCTAATTGATGTTGATTCAGTTAAAGTTGAGAAGTATCATTTTGTAGAAGCAATGGCAACAATTACTCCTGCTGCTCATCGAGGTTCTACTGTGCACGCAAGACCGCTATCATCAGTTGTTGCACCATGTCTACAAAGACATCTTCAGAAAGTATTGAATGTCATAATGGAGATTTTTCCTATGGTTAGCCCTCCGTCAGGAATGGCCAAGCGTACCATGCTCTCATATGGTTCACATTTACCTCTTGTGTATAGACCTCGGCTTCTGCTATGTGGCAGTGAAAGTAGTGGGCTGGTAAATGCATTAATTTCATGTTAGATTTAGTTGGCCAGCTTGAGTAGCAAAACTTAATTTACTTACTGCTTTAGTATTGCAGGATCACCTTGGACCTGCAATATTGCACGAGCTGGAGAAATTTCCTGTTCATTCTCTTGGATTGCCTTCCCTCTTATCTGATCCTAGTGCAAAAAATCCCGAAGAGGCTTTAGTACATATATTTGGAGAGGCAAAAAGGACAACTCCATCCATATTATATATACCGCATTTCAGTCTTTGGTGGGAGAATGTGAGTGCTTCCTTGCGCAATACTAATTTTATGTTGCAAATGAAGTTTACTCTGCACATACTTTTATGTTCACTCTCAAGCAATCAATGTGCTAGGCTGCACCTTATTGTCTTTCGGTGTCAGAGTTGCCATTCTCTGCAAATTATAATATAAAACACGGACTTGCTTATAAACACGAAGCTGTTTATGATTGCGATTTAGCTTTTTTGTTGATTTGATTTATCAGGCACATGAGCAACTTAGAGCTGTTCTGTTGTCTTTGTTGGATGGGCTTCCTTCAGACTCCCTGATATTTCTACTCGGAACATCTGCAAGTTCGGATTTCGATGTTAGTGAAGAGGCATCTTCCATTTTCTCTCACCGTTGTGTGTAAGAAGCTTTGAATCATTTTTCATTCCTTCATGGACTATGATGATATCACTCTGACTAGCAATTTTGAAAAATAAGTTGGGAACTGTTTGCTTTGTAATGGTTGGTCTATCTTCCATACAACACCAGAAGCACAAGATCATTTCGTGCTTAATGGTGTTCTTATAAATGTATCCTTGAACATAAAAGAATATATGTGGTTATTTCTTAAATCTTGCAACTTTACATAAGTGCTTTGCATGCAATTCAACACGTGCACATTTTGGACACCATTGATGCCTACAAGAAGGAGATGATTTTATATTTGGTTTTTTAGAAGAGTTATATGAAGCGATATACTTTACTATGTGACTTGACACTATTTTGCAGATATGAAGTGAGCAAACCCTCTGTTGAAGACCGCTCTTCATTTTTTAGTGGCTTGATTGAATCCAGTGTGTCAGTCTTGGCCAATGGAGTGACAAAAGAATCAGAGAAAACTGAAACAGTTCCAGAACTCCCTAAAGCTCCGAAAGAGACAAGTGCTCCTAAAGTTTCCCAAATTAAAGCTAAAGTAGAAGCTGAACAGCATGCTTTGCGTCGGTTGCGAATGTGCCTTCGTGACGTATGCAACAGGTAATGTGCTTATTTGTTTTTCATTCTTTATGTATATAACGTATAGTTTGGGTTTATTTCTCTTCGAAACTAATAAATAACATGTGCATGTATTCATGCAGAATGTTCTATGATAAGAGATTCAGTGTTTTCCACTACCCAGTCTCGGATGAAGATGCTCCAAATTATCGGTCCATCATTCAAAACCCCATGGACATAGCTACAATGCTACAACGTGTTGACAGTGGCCACTATATCACATCTTCAGCCTTCCTTCAAGATGTTGATCTTATCTTGTCTAATGCAAAGGTAAAGTGATTAATGTTTTAGTTGCCTCTTTAAAATATGTCGATTGGTGATCTAGAAGGTATTAGCCAGATGAGGCACCATTATTTCCCCATCCCCCATCGTTCCTTATCTCATTCCTGGTGGCAGACAGCAATGTAATCTCATTGCTTTACCATGACAATAATTCTAGATTTTGGATGTATGTTAGGATTAGCATTAGCTTTGGGGATTCAGTCATATATTACTATGTTGTTCATCGAATCATCGTCCATCAAATAGGCACTGATGTGGCTAATCTTGCAAAACTACTACTCAGGCTTACAATGGAGATGACTACAATGGGGCTCGGATTGTCAGCAGAGCACATGAGCTTCAAGATGCGGTAGCTTTTTATCACCCTGACTCTCCCGTTCTCTTTATTTCTTGCACGCATACCCCTTCTTCTGTAGGACTCAAATACAGTTGGTCCAGCATGGATTTTAGAAAACTCTGTCTTTCAGGTGCAGGGAATGCTTTCCCAAATGGATCCGGCACTCGTCCAGTTCTGTGATAAGATTGCTGCACAGGGAGGCCCGTTGTCCATACCTGATGAGTTACAGGGGTCTATCTTCACAAACACCCCCGTCGTTCAGCTGGGAACAACTACACGTACAAGTGCCAGGCTTCGGAATGTGCATCCAGATGTCAACTTGGATCAGACTTGTGAAGCCATGAAACGACCTAACAAGAATATTGATTCAACTCTGCCAGGTGACCTCTCCAAACACGGCAACTAATATTTTCGAGTTTGATTTGTACGTTGGTTATTTATTTGGGAGGAAATTGGTTTTGAAGCGATTCTTTTTGTGATCCAGTTTCCAACACAGAAGACAAGTCCAGGCCGAAAGAACTGGCACCTTCCAAGATGGATATGAACTGTGACATCCAGCAACTGTCTCCTGTACAACTGAATCCAGCACCGTCTACGCAAGATCAAACTACCAACGACCCACCTAAGGAGGCGGCGGTGTCAGATGAGGAAATCTCACCAGAAATGGAATCAATCAAACAGCTGCTAGTAGCCCGAACTGAAAACTATGGCATCCCCCAGATGGAAAGGCTTTACACTAGAATCATCAAAGGAGTGTTTGAGATAACATGTGAGAGCGGGGAGAACCCCAAGGTGTTAATTTCTAACTATTTGCGCAAGTTAGCAGAAAATGAGGCTAATTTTTGACCCAGATAAGAATTTTTGCTGCGTAGACTGTCAGTCTGATTGGTGGGTGAACACGCAGATTAATTCTACATTTCTACTCAATCTTCCATGCAAGGCAATGTGAAGCTGAATCTTTTTTCTTTTTAGTCGAAGAAAGGTAAATATAGTTAACCAATTGGAAGAAGCGCACACCAGTATAGAATAGGCAAGTCCTTCGACTTGCATGAATAGGCAATATGTATGATGGGTCACGTGCACAACACGTGCTCGAGCAAGGCTTTGCTTGACGAATTGGCAAGGCGACGGCGTGCCGCTTTGTTTTTTTCGGCTTCGGCTTTGCTCATCTTTCTGTGCCGTCGAGAATCTCACGTGCCCGATTCTGTCGATCTGCGGCGATGACGGTTGCGGCAGGGATCGGTTACGTGTTGCTGGCTCTTGGCCCTTCTCTGTCACTGTTCGTCGCGGTCATCTCCAAGAAGCCCTTCCTGATCCTCACTCTTCTCTCCAGGTATCTCAACCAAATCCAAAACCTACGCCGTCCTCTTGTCTTTTGTAGTGCCAATAGAATAAGTTGGACTTCTGGTGAATGTGGCTTTGTTTCACCTTTGATCGCAGCCGGGATGAAATTAGGGTTTATTTCACGCCTTTGACTTCATTTTACTTTACCCCATGCTGTTGTTTGACTAAAATCTCTCAGCTGCTTCCTTTTCCATTTTTTCGGCATACTTCTTTAGCTGCTGCGCAATGTCGATTTTGAAATGCCAATTGCCGACTACTTCTTATTGTGCTTGTTTCTCCTTACCATTTTGCTCTGATAGGTTTTCTGGCCAACCAAACAACCATAATCTCGTGTTTTAGTGGACCCAGAGGATCCCTTCATTCATACTTGGAATTTGGAATATTGTTTATCTTCCGACTGTGAGACCATTTATTTATTTTATTTATCTCTGACTCTTTACTGACTTGATACAGCACACTTCTTTGGCTCATAAGTCTGATCATTTTGTCTGGAGTATGGAGGGCTTTCCTTCCTTTTAAAACAAGTGCATGGTGGCCATTCGCGATTTTAATTATTACCTCCATCGCTTTTCAAGAAGTGCTTCGGATTCTGTTTTGGAAAGTTTACAAGTATGCTCATTGACTTAACTCTCGCTGTGTATAATGTAGATATAACCTGTTCATTTCAGCATTTGAGTGCTGTAAAAATTTTCCCCAATAGATGACAAGATTACAGGTCTGGGATGCCGGTATCAAATAACTGCCATACTAAAGATGATACTTAAATGATTTATCCACTTTTGACGATTTCGTTCTTGATTGGTTAGTTGGAACAAGTTTTATAGAGCAGTAATTTGTCTCTACCCTTTGACTTTTTATGAAAACTAAAAAAAATGTTTATTCCTTCGCAATTAAATAAAATAAAATGGAGCTAATTCACCCTTTCATGCAGGAGGTTGGAAGATATTTTGGACAGTTTTGCTGACAAAGTCTCAAAACCCCGCCTCTTTCTGACAGATAAAATGCTTCTTTCATTGGGTATGGTTATTTAGTTTTCCCACATGCTTCATTTTTATTAGGGACGACACATCAGTTTTGTTGGAGTATAATAACAGTAAAAATGAAAAACACTTATTCTATATCAGAAGTGCCCTAGAAATCAGGGACAGTAGATAGAGAATTCATGCAAAAAAAACAGAGTGATAGTTGAACTTATTATCTCAGTATTTTCTGAAAGCTTATGTCTACTGACATGATAACAGAGCCCTAGACGTTGCCTGATTGTTGTGCTTATGGTTATACTATATATCTGTTCTTAGCATTGAGCATTTACAACACTCCTTATTTACTTTCAACGAATTGTATACAGCTGGCGGCTTAGGTCATGGCGTGGCACATGCTGTGTTTTTCTGCATTAGTCTCCTAACACCAGCATTTGGTCCTGCAACATTTTATATTGAAAGCTGCCCCGAGCTTCCATTTTTTCTCATTTCTGGTGAGGGGAAATTTTTCCTATTACTTTTATCAGATAATTCTCTATGCATCATTGGGCACATGCAGTGCTGTAAGTTAATGCAACTATGATTTATTTATTTTTGATATTGAACTCATTAGGATACATTGTTATCACTACCAGGCCATAGATGAACCACATTGTTGAAATAATTCCTAACCGAAGATGAATTTGAATCTGCTTCATTTTGATTGTTTGCTGGTGGTGTCACAGCTATTATTGCTCTCGCATTTGTTACAATCCACACATTTTCAATGGTCATAGCATTCAATGGATATGCTGAAGGCGCTAAATTGGATCAATATATTGTTCCCATTGTACATCTGGTAGCAGGGATGGCGGTAAATACATCCATCTCTTACTTAATGTGTCAACTGAGGGGCATACTTTTTCCATTTAACAAACCAAATATCTAGTCTGCCAGTGGGGGATCAATTATTATCCCAGTCCAGCTGGTGTAAAATTGAAAATTGGACTAGAAGTTGAACAAATGTCTAGTCTGCCACTGAATGGATGGCTTTCTGATGTATAACAATCAGCTAATCTAGTGGCTGTCTGATGTATGCTCGAATGTCTAGTGCCAACCATCAATTTTCTCTCACCTACTTTGCGTGACATTGTCTGTTTTTCTTTCTTTTAGACACTTATTAATCTCACTCACGGTGGCTGCAAGATTGGCATCCCTCTCCTGTACTTCATGGTTACACTGACCTTGGTGTACTGTGGGAAGATGGTACACACAAGACTGACCGAAAGCCAGAGTAGAAGCCAAAACTCGTAGAAGGAGATGCATTGGCATATACCTCCTGTCCCAGCTTCATTATGTAGCTCTTATTTTTTGCTCAGAAATTACTCATGTCCTGATGAGAATTGAGGATGCGTCACTACAGACATTCATTATAAAGATGTGAGCAGCCCGTGAATACTGTATGGATCTAGGTGCATATGTAAGCGCTCCTACTACAGCTATTCACATTTACTAACATCATGTAATCAACTTCAGCGTGTTCAGGGTACATATAAGTTGTAGTTAACTGCAGATACCCAATGCATAATTGTCCAGCTGAGCATTACCTAATTTGCATTTAGTTATTCATCTTCTAGCATTTGAAACACTTGCACGTTATTTTATTCATCATCATCAACTAAATGAGTAGGGTGCTCTTTTACCGTGATTAATTATGAACTATCACTCTGATTCTTAGAAGAGGGTGGAGGAACCAATCACTATAAAAATCATCTACATATTTGAGCACATGGAGGTGGTAACTGCATTTATCTACCATTTCTTACAAAAATAACTGTCGATCTACATCAAATAATATTCTAAATGGAAGATTACAAAGAGATATATGGCTGTAAAATTATGTTGATTACTATGCATGCTATACTTGATTTACAGCAAAAAAGAAAAAGGTACAAAAAACTGGTGAGTTGAAAAGAATATCTGAGCAAGCGGAAATAGGGGCTGTCCAATTGCTGTTGCAGTTCAAGAGAGCTTTTACATTTCTCATTTGAAAAAGAACTTCCAAATCTCTCTATCATGCAATTCTTTGACTAAATGTGCTCCAATCAACCTTTCTTCTTCCACCAGGCTCTTCAATTGTCGGGCTGAACCATTGTTAAATCCAACATAGTGTTTCTTTGTGGCTAAATAGAGCACTCCATAAGGTGGCTTTAGACACTGGTCATTATGATGAGTAAAGCGAAATTAAAGTCCATTTGCAATAATGAAGTAATAACACAACACTGAATAGCTAAAAACCTAAGGCTTTGAGGGACAACTGAGGTGAATCATTATCTGACAAAAATACTCCCAGTCCAATGATTCTAGTCAACCGGTGATAGTTAGATCCAGAAAATGCCTAATGGTAAGCGCTTATTGTCTAAAACTGCAAACATAAATTAGTACACTAACCTGCTTCAGAAGAGCATATAGTTTCTTCAACGAAGTAGTAGAGTATGGGACATCAGTCATCAATATAATATCATAGCCACCTTCTCCTTTATCTGTCTCGTTAGCACTTTCCCAGGCCCTGCTCCTTGAGTGCTTCCTCGACCTCCTTGAAGATGATTCATTGCCTGGGATACTACCATCCTGACTGCTACACCCGTCCATGAAATCCTCCTCGGAGAAGCTCAAGTTCAAAGCTGGGACTTCAAACGTCTCTCCTTTTAAAACAGATAACACATTAGGGAGTTCATCCCATTCTCCTGCGTAGAAGTGAACTCTAGGAGCTAACAGCTGTCTTGATGGAGTCAATGGGCTCTCTGGCTGTCTACTGAGTGAATCACGAGCTTGCTCAAGATTCAATATAACATTTGGAATAGTAGTGCATCGAATGGTTTCTGCGTTGACGTCTTGAAAATGGACAACAGAAGCTCCCTGCCACAAGCAGCATCATTGTCAGTAAGAAAAGTCTAGAGTACTAATTGGTCGCTGATATCCTAATATGTTTAATATGGTGATGAAAGTGTTCATGATTTCTGATGTGTTGTTTGTCTTACTTTCTTCTCTCATTTAAAATTGCAAGTAGTTCAAGCAATGGTCTACTGCAAAATGCCAAACACGAACTAGCCGCAAATTTTGTGGCACCGCCCCAGTGTAATTAATATGGCTATCATTCCAACTAAAGGATATGTGCTGTGGTCAACATGACAACCACATAGTACAGGGTCTCTAATTTTTCCTAAGTTAGCAATACAGCAAGCTTTTGCCGAAATAATAAATGAAAAGGCACATACATTAAGAATCAGGTACCTTGATGCAAGCAAAAGTTCCTGGCGAGCCATAGCTGCAACCAAGCTGCAAAACATCATAGAATCTATCAATGAGATCGGTTTCTCAAAACTAAGTAGTCCAAAGGCACTGGCCAATGATCTATAAGAATTCTCGAATCAGGCAAATCATGGTATCAAATCTCTTAATTTGAAAAGATTTAATGATAATATGACAGTTACATCAGTGTAAGCTTACCTCAAGTACTTGTTTACCCCTAAAGCTCAGCAGTCCATCACGAATTTCGTGGTTGAGTACTTTTATGAGATCCAATGCACTTTCACAGGACTTGGACAAAGCTGAAAAATAAAACAGTGATGTTCAATTTCATATTGAGGCTTAAAGCAGCTTATCATTGAACTAATTAAGGAGCTGCTCAATTGGATGATGGGATCTAATTGTCTCCATAAACTGAAGAATAAAAGGTTTTAAACGCACCATCATGTTTTGAGACGGTAAAATCTGACTTTGTTGCAGCAATGAGATCAGCTACACTTACTCTTCCCTAGTAGATTAAGAAAATGAATCGATGAAATTTTCCATCCAGACCTAGAAAACTGAAAAGCCAAGGATGACCATAGCAAGGGCATACCTTGAATAAATTGCTCCCTTGCAAGTCGACAGTCTCTCCAGCATACTTGTAAGGGTGAGCCGTCTACAAATTAAAGTCAGGCAGGTGAGTTGTTTGGAGTCCGTATTTTATTTACAGAAACAGCTATTTCATAGCTAATCTTGCTGAGTCACAATTTGTGCCGCATTTTACCTTTGGAGGAACAATCTCAACGGCTGGAGACAGGAGATGCAAATCCGTGTCATAAACGGCCAATGGCCCATGACTTCCCTTATTATGCAGCCCCAACCCGGGCAAACACTGAACTAGCATTGATGGGGCCTTCATTGCACCAGATGTGCTTCCAATCAATCAACAATGCCTTTTCATAAAAAAAAAAAATCATTGCGAAAATAAACAAACATGAAAGTTCCAAACATAAAAGACCAGCCAACCATAGCACAAAACTACACTGCACACCAACCAGAAACTACAAGTTTAGCAACACCTAAAAATATGCACAACCGACAAATCAAGCAGCAACAGCTTCCATAAGTAATTAAACCCTAATTACGTACAAATTGATGTCAAGCGAAGATATAATTTAACTTGCGTGAACGAAAAAGAAAAATAGCTTACCAGAACGCGGGCAGCAGAGTCAATAGCTAGCGATTGATTCAACAGTAGCAAACAAACCTACCGATTATCACCAGCGATTGATGGAGCAATTTCTGGTATTTATAGTCGTCCAATGCAGAATTTTCCAAGTCTGACGCATAGTAAGTGAACGAAGATACGAATTTTGGGAGAGAAAAAAACGCGATCGTCGGCTGCACGCAAGTCAAAAGCTCAACGCCATGGATGGGAAGAAGCTTCGCGTTGGATTTGTAAGCGGTGACCAAATGCCCGAAATGCCCCTGGACTACACCTTTCATTTTATATTAGACGGGGTCGTTTAGTCAACCACGCTGGATAACGGCTCGGTAGGGCGTGGGAACGTCAAGATGACCGCGTGAGGAGAATTTATGTGCACCTCACAGCTACGGGCTGCGCAGACTGAGTCAAATCCGTAACAAAATGAGCCTGGCCGGCCCGATGACTCCTTGGAAATTACATGCTGGTGAAATAAATAGGATTTAGATTCAGAATTTGTTTTGTTATTTTTATTGAGTTCAATTAAGAGATGATCTATTATTATAATAAATATTTAGTAAAGCGAATCTTTGTTTTATTTTTTTTAAAGTTAATATTCGGTAAGTCTGAATCATTCATTATCAACATGATATCTAAATCGGTCAGAGATGTTCTAAAAATTATATTTATATACTCTGAGAGTTTTCTACCGATGCAACTTGCTTACCTAGTCTAACTCTCAACAAAGACATACAAGAAATAGATAGATTGAAGAACTTTTCCCCTAAATTGAATCTCAGTATACTAATCTATGCATAATGGAAGCATTACTGTTAATGTTGCATGCCTGCTTCAGAATCTGCATCAATATTGTGTCGTTGACAATTGTTTTTACCGTTGATAATGCGGTCGAAGGCGGTAAGGATATTGAAGGCGATTGAGCTCGAGCAGTCGAGGTCGTTGAGGAAGGCGTAGTTGCAAAGAGAGAGATCGTTGAAATTGATGTCGAAATCATTGGCGGACTGGTTGAAGTTCTTGTTTGAGAATCCGGGAGATTGTGGATATGAGAGTTTGGGGGGAAGAGGAGTGGATGTGAGAATCATGTTAGAGTGGATAAGGAGTGGAGAAATCTGAAAAAGTATAGGGATTCTGGACGGAGTACCATGAAAATTGATGGTGGGGAATTACTGAATGCTAAAATGTTTTTTGCTTTGCGGGATTCTTTGGAAGAGGTGTGTAGCTTTGATGACTTGTTGCATAGAATGAAGGCACGTTGTCCTTTAGTCACTGACTTTGGGATGAAGGAGAAAGCCACAAAGTGTAGAAATGTCGGATCCACACTCAAAATTAATTGACAATGAATGGGGGAGCCCAACTATATATAAGGATCATTTAAGAGCTTCCTCTGGGCGATGTGGGATAATACCACTTAATATGCTCAACACTCCCCCTCACTTGCGAGGACCTTTGTTAACCTCGACAAGTGAGACCTCGTGCGGACCTAGTTAACCGTCACGGGCATGTTCTAAGAGTGCGGCCAAAACCCGCTCTGATACCATGTAGAAATGTCGGATCCACACTCAAAACCAATTGACAATGAGTGGGGGAGCCCAACTATATATAAGGATCATTTAAGAGCTTCCACTGGACGATGTGGGATAATACCACTTAATATGCTCAACACAAAGACTCTACTATGCTATAATCCATTATGGCTTCTAATAGAACTGTATTTAATTTTTGGTGGGGATTTCTTGTTGCCCAATGAGAATGTCAATACTGATCAAGAAATCAAATTGCTGAAAATGATGATCGAGAAACAGTATTTATAGTAGTAGTTCTACTCTTATTGGTGTCGTCTACTTGTTGATCATTAACTCGAGTTGATTGGCATGAACATGTGTAGGTGAGGCCCATAGTATTTTGATTCTTCTTTCTCAACTTGTTGTTTGAGCAAGCTCGCTCTCCTGGCGTTCTCTTTTCTTTGCTTTGCAAGAAGCTTCCTCTTCAACTTTGTGTTTCAATAATTTTTTATATCATTATCTGTTCTTCCTAGTAATTGTGCAGCATATATGGACAACCTGATGCAAAGCACGCAGTAAGTACCAATTTCAAATTAATAATAGAAACTGAATAGACTATAATATCTTTAGTTGTTTAAAATTTAAAATAAATTCAGATGTTAAAAAAGTGATATTTCAAATAAAAATAAATCATTCAACATCAGCAATCAGAGGTGGTATAACCAGTAGTCTGACCATTCATATCCTCATACAACATTCAACATTCAATTATTAATTTTATAGAATGACACATAAATCAGTTACAATCTCTCTAAAATGACATAATTTTAGTTTTTTAAATTTAATTATATGTTAGGAATAAAAAGGGATCCTTTTTAACAGAGAGAGAATTTCATTGCTTTTCGTACAAAATTATTTCAACTTCCTTGAGAAGCCGTTCTCCAGTCATACCTACTCCTTCGTCAATGGCGGACTCTTCCAACTCATCTCTCATCTTCTTCGATCACGATTCCTTCCACAATTCTCAAAACTCCATTCACGATTGGGATAACACCCGCGCCCTAGACGATAAAACAACTCGGGATGCGAAAAGCTCTCTGCACCTATATCCTGCCTCCCAAATCTATGTATGTTCAAATTATTGGTATTCTCTTCCTATCATCCATGTTATTGAGTATAAATTTGTTTACGATATCTCATCATAATTATGGACCATGTAATTTTCTTATATAATGCTTAACCATCTTCTCATACCGGTAATCATTTTGTCCAATTTTATGAGTTTTACCGAATTAAAATGGACTTGCACTGTGAGATAATCAAGACTTAATCGAAATTATTAGCTAGAAATTAACTCAATATTAACTGTACACATTGTGATAAAATTTATACAAATCAAAAGCATTCCTTTAAGAATTGGCTTTCTACAAGGCGTTGATTGGGTACATTATTTTTGGTGTAGGTTGTTACGATACTCATATTGGCTTCAAAGTCATAAACCCGTAAAGATGCGGTAGAGCTTTAATATCATGGAAGTGATATTTGTATGAGCTATTTTTTTTTATCAACTCATGCTTACATTTCTTGTTTTCTAATTCTTGCTTACTTTATTTTCAGAATTTGAAATTTACATTTGAAATGACTTGGTCTGCTCACAAGATAAATGAGCTGAAAGTCAAATTTTTGTTTGAACCACCAATATGATGTAATACTAGTAAATTCATTTTGTGTGCCTAAGATGAAATTGCTCTTGAAGCTCTGTGAAAAAATAAACTTGTGCTTATGTGGACTGTGGAAAACATAATAAAGAAAGCACAACATGTCTTTTTGTTAGCCTTTTGATCGAAGCAATTAACTTCAAAATAAAGCCTGAAATGTTGACAGCACTAAAATTGGGGAGCAACTAGGTAGGATATATGATTGCAAGGAGCATAGTGGCAAAAACTTCATTATGCTTCAACTGTTTGTTGTTTTGACACTTCGCAATGGAATATATAAAGTGCTACAAAATAACACCATGTGTTTTATGATGAGAGCGTGCCTATGTAAATTGAGGTGCTCCTCTTGTAATAGTAGTTGGTTGCTTTAATAGCAAGTTCTAAGGATGAAATATAAAGTCCATGTGATGGATATACTCCTCCTCTGTCCTCTTTTATTTGTCACTTAATTAATATCTATTTATCCATTTTTATTTCTCACTTAACAAATCTAATGCACATTTAATACATTCACTTATACTCAGAAAAGTAAGAAATTAATTACTTCAAAATCATAATCCGTAAAAATATTCATGTACACGAGTAATAATACACCAACATATATTTTACATGAATATTTAAAAAATATATTAGATATATATCTATTAAATTGGGTCAAGAACTAATATTAATATCTCCTTAATTAGTCCACTCAAGTTAATCATAAATGACTACTATTAGAGAACATAGGGAGTAGTTGAATAGATGAATGTGTCGTGATCAAATCTACAGCCAACCTACCTTCACACTCCAACAAAAAGAACGAACCACTACATCAACTAAATTTGCAAACAACACATGCTACCTCGCTTCTAGATTGATCCATTTTCATTTTCAATAATAAGCTGTTGTGGTTCAGATGTACACCAGTGATGTGTCCAAATTTCATTTTTAACAGTAAGTTGCTATGGTTTAGGCATACATCAAAGATGTGTCTAAATTTTTCTGCTAAATACAAAACAATTTCTAAATATGCATAAAACAAAAAGGCTCCATTTTCATGCTCCAACCACATTTGCAACTCACAAGCCAAGTTAGGCCACTTGAAAACAATATGAAATGTTCATCATTCACCCTTAAATGGACCTTGTAGTGCATTCGAAGTAGAGTAGCTTCTCTCAAAATTTATATCACAATTGATAGTTATTGAATGGGTGAATAATTTGTCTGAAACATAGATGAAGATAATCACAGAGTCATACAGATCATTTAATAAACATGCAAATCCATTAAAAAAAGTGATCTTCAGAGAAAAAAAAGTTTTACCTATTAACATTCATTTGTAATGTTCCTCATGATTATGGTAACAAAGGAAAAAATCTTTACCTATTAATATACATGTAAAATTCTTTATCCACCCCAATTTAAAGATCTCAAATAAGTTTCGGTGTATAACCTTATAGCTTGCTCCTCAACAAGATAACTTGTTAACATTACAATATGAGATCTCATAGTGTAAAAGTCTTCCTCTTCTTCTTTTATGCAGCGTGCTTCAACTACTTTATCATTACTTTATAAAATCCTTTGACATAGTGTTATAATATAATTGACATAAACATCAAAATATGAATTCATACTTTTACTTTTACAACTTGTGGCCATTTCAATAGCAAAATAATCTTTCAAATAAACTTCCATCTAGTGTTATGGCCTTCAATTTTAGTTTTTATACATCACAATGTTATTTGATGATGAATGAGAAGATAGTTATGACTTATTAGGAAATACAAACATGTAAAGGTAACTTATGAATGATTCAAACCATCTCAATTTGCCAACGCATGAGTACATTATAATATATTATGGAAGGAGTGTACGCATCACCCACATAATAAATAATATAATAAATTTTAACAAAATCATTTCAAATGGATCCTTGCATTATCCTTTGTAGAAAAATATTTATGTTTCCTTGACTTGCAAAACAAAAGGGTGGCTCCGAACAATAGTAAAGTCTTTACCTAACCTACATTGTTCGTGCAAAATACTCTATCTAAACCAAATATAAAATCAAATATGATGCATAAAAGATGTAAAAATGATGAACTTCTTTTTGTTTTAAATTACCTTAACTCCAAATACATTAAAAAAATACAAAAGTGAACAAGATTTAAATCTGTGTAAACATATTGTTAATGAATTTATAGTTTTTTTTATATTAACCGCTAAGGCATCAGTCCAGAAATTATTCTTTCATACTCATATTTACTATTTTTTATATATTTTTTAATTATTTTAATCACTACATGAAAATGATATATAAAAATAAATAAAACTTGATAGAAGATTAGTATAGTCATGCACTGCCTTAAAACTATGTGAACAAAATAAATAAGAAAAAGAAGAAGCAAAAGAAAATCTCTTCGTCAAAAATTGAAGGGTGAGAATAAAGCGGGAGTTGAGAGTGGCTCCTCCATTTTCAACCGTAATAACAGATTTTCAAAAAAAAAACAAGAAATTCCAATCTGTCTCTTTTCTCTTCCCACCTAAATTAAGCATCTCCCTCTATCATATCAATTTTTAGGGTTTCTCATATCATTCAATTCCCATCGCCTCCCTGCAACCAAATCCGCATTGCCCAGTTAGGGTTCATTGTTCTCTCTCCTCCTCCTCCTCTCTCATCCCATGGGATCATCATTCATTTTATCTTCCTAATCCATCCGAACCAATTCCATGGGACCCTGCATCTCCTCCCCCGCAAGAACCATCTCCGTGCGTCACGCACGCCAACGGGCCAAACATGCAGACCACAACTGTCGCAGGTCGCAGAATTTGAAGCCCGTCAGCGTGCTCAAAGATCTGAGTGGTGACAATATTCAGGATAGATATGAATTCGGTAGAGAGATGGGGCGAGGAGAATTTGGAGTCACGCACCGGGTGGTTGATAGGAGGAGTGGAGAGACATTAGCGTGTAAGAAGATTGCCAAGAGCAAGCTGAGGACTGATATTGACGTGGAGGATGTGAGGAGGGAGGTGGACATCATGCGGCACTTGCCGCCTCACCCTAACATTGTCAGATTTAGAGAGGCTTATGAGGACAAAGAGGCTGTTTATCTGGTTATGGAGCTTTGCGAAGGCGGTGAGCTCTTTGATAAAATTGTGGCTAAAGGGCATTACACGGAGAGGGCGGCCGTTTATGTCACCAAGACCATCATTGAGATTGTCAAGGTATTGTGTTATTTTTATTAATTTTAGATATATGTTACATTGTTTTATCACTTTCACATTAATTTACAGGACACACAACTTTAGACATTAGATCTTTATATTTATTTGCATAATAAACGATTTTTCCTAGTAGAAATTAGCATACTCTTGTATTGTTACTTACAAGTTAGAACCGAAAATGAAACCCCATGTCCATAAGTCCAGTTAGGAGGCCAAGTAAGCTGGCCAGTGAAGATCATTACTTTTGTCATATAATTTTCAGAAGCAAAATACAGTAGCTCCTTGCAATGATGTGGTGTCAAATTTTGTATCGATTTCAGGTTTGCCACGAGCATGGAGTTATTCATAGAGACCTAAAACCAGAAAACTTTCTGTTTGCAGATGCAAGTGAAAATTCTTCAATCAAGGCAATTGACTTTGGCCTCTCAATATTTTTTGAACCAGGTATTTAGATTGGACATCAAATCCCCCTTAGGTTGGATAAGAGGTTTGTTTGTTTTTTTTTTGACATGCTTGTCATTTTCAGGTCAGCGGTTCAGTGAAATTGTCGGAAGCCCATATTACATGGCCCCTGAGGTACTTAGACGCAATTATGGACCAGAGTGTGATGTTTGGAGTGCTGGTGTCATTCTTTACATCCTGCTTTGCGGAGTTCCTCCATTTTGGGCAGGTAAGATGATCAACAACTATATCACTAATCCGAGCAGTCTGCATATATATATCTGCCTGTGATATATATATATGTCTTCATTGAAACCTACGAATTATCCTTTTACATACCTCGTGCAGAAACTGAAGAAGGAATCGCACATGCCATTGTGAGATCAGAAATTGATTTTTCGAGAGATCCATGGCCCAAGGTCTCGGAAGAAGCCAAAGATCTTGTCAGGAACATGCTGGAACCAAATCCTTACAGTCGCCTAACCGTTCAAGAAGTCTTAGGTAATAAATGACCGTCATATCAGGAACAAATATATTACTTAACTATCAAATACTTAGTGTATAAACTAACATGATTGTCATATCCCCTTTATCTGAAAAGAGCATCCTTGGATACAAAATGCACACATGGTATCCAATGTTTCTCTAGGAGAAAATGTTAGAACAAGAATCAAGCAATTCTCTTTGATGAACAAGTTCAAGAAAAGAGTTCTAAGAGTAAGTTTTTAATCTATCTACCATCTGTTTTAATTTTGGAATAATTTGTGCTGAGGACGGCCTTCTATTTTTTATTTGATCTTATATATATGAGGCATTATGCTCGACATAACAGGTGGTTGCGGACAACTTATCAGGTGATCTAATTGATGATATAAAGGAGATGTTTGACATGATGGATACTGACAAAAATGGAAACTTGACATTCGATGAGCTGAAAGATGGACTACATAAAATGGGGCACGCAGTTCCTGAGTCGGATGTCCACATGTTGATGGATGCTGTAAGTAGTAAATTGCCTGTGTGTGATCATCATCTCTACCAATTTTTTTACATATAATAATGTGATGAAACCATAGCCAAAATGACTCGGAGAATTATTTCTGTTTCAAAACAAAGGCGGATTTTGATGGAAATGGAATGCTCAACTGTGAGGAGTTTGTGACAATGTCTGTTCACCTGAGACGAATTAGTAGCGATGAACATCTGGCTCAAGCATTTGAGTACTTTGATAAGAACAAGAGTGGATACATTGAGTTTGAGGAGTTGCAGGAAGCTCTGGTAAAGGAAGGCCTAGCCCCAAACAACAACCAGGACATTCAGGACATCATGTTTGATGTCGACTTGGACAAGGTAACATCAACATTATATTAAAAAGAATTATGTCTACCAATTTGAATGTTATCTGGTTGTGGCATATAAAGTAAACAAAGTGGGGTCTTGATGTGCTGATTATATACAAACAATCGGAACAGGATGGTCGAATAAGCTACGAGGAGTTTAAGGCAATGATGAAGACGGGAATGAACTGGAAGATGGCGTCGCGACAATACTCAAGGGCGATGCTGAATGCGTTGAGCATGAGAATGTTCAATAATAAATCTGGGCAGCTGGTGTGATGTGAGAGATCTCGTGCTTGTATGTATTATACCACGTAACAATACGTATGGAAACACCAGACGAGGAATGTTATATTTTCTCCTATTTTTGGATCTTATTTATTTATACCATACATAACTAAACATCAATCCAATTGAAACTATATGATTAGAAGAATGAAGCTAGTAATCCATCTCAATCATTAGTTCTCTTATTATTCAATTTGAAAGTGAAGATTATGTCCCAGAAACTCAGCCGGTAGATATTGTTCTTACAAAATCTCCTCAGCCTAATAATAACAAGAATGATGATCTCAGTTATCAGGAGGATTTTACTCCAGTTGCTTTTAAAAAGAAGTCCAAAGGAAGACCTAAAAATTCAAAAACGGTTCCAAAAATTCGTACCACCAAGGTTATGATGTTTAGAAGTGATGCTGCTACTTCAAACTCCTATTCAATTCTTCCCCATGATTAATTTTGCAGCTTGGAATATCAGGGGTCTCAAATCCCTGGTGAAACAACAGGAAGTAATTCAGTTTATTCAAAGTAATCATATTCATTATTTTGGTCTGCTCAAAACTAAACTATCAACTGCAGCTCTTGATTTCTTTAGTTCTAAGTTTACATCTCTTGGTGCTCGGCATTTTAGCTCCAACTTTAATCTGAGTACTCATGGTAGAATTCTGTAGGGTGGAACTCAAATTTCATTCAATCTTTGACAGTGCTTTTTTCCTCAAGTCAATTTATTTATTGCTTCATTTCCGTTGCTGGTCATCAATTTCTGACTACGTTTACATATGCCTTTAATCAGCCTTTACTTTGTGTCCCGCTCTGGTTTGATATTTTAAACATCTCAAATTCTTCAGCTTATCCTTGGGTTCTGCTGGGTGATTTCAACTGCATTCGTCACCTAGAGGATTGAGTTAATGGGGCTCCGGTTTTGAGCAGAGATCTTGCGGAGTTAACGTTTCTTTTTTATCAAGGTCATTTCATGGATATTCCTTTCAGTGGTCAGTCCTATACCTAGTCCAATAAAAGGGATGGCAGCTCTCACATCTTTTCTAAGTTGGACAGAATCATAGGTAACTCTTCCTGGTTCAACAGTTTCCCCAACAATCAAGTTAAATTTCTTCCTCTAGGTGTTTTGGATCATTCTCCTAGTGTTTTGATCATAGATATTACAGTGAATAATTGCTTTATCAAAAGAACATTCCAATTTTGCAACTTCTGGGCTATGGAACCTAATTTCCTTAATGTTGTCTCCGATTCGTCAGCCGATGCTCCGATGACGGAAGGCAGAAGCATCGAGAGGAAGAGGAAGGATGAGCAAAACGACGCTGTTTAACTTCGCTCCATTTCGTCGTCGTTTTGCTTCTATGTTTTTTGTTTGCCGTCACCCGCCTTCAGGAAACGGTGTCGTTTCCTGCGTCTCCTTCCTTTCCTCTTTCTCTTCTCCTCTGCCTCTATATAAATATCGATCCCTGTCTTCTCAAAATTTTATCTTGAGTTCATCAATAAAGCTAGGGTTTATTTACGCCCGATCTCACTCTTTCTGTCATGTAAGTTGCCAAAAGGGATTAATTCTACTCTCATCACCCTAATTCCAAAAGTGTCTGCTCCCTCATCTCTGAATGATTTCAGACCCATCTATCTATGTCGAGTCCTTTATAAAATCATTACTAATATTATGGCTAAGCGAATGCTTTTGTGTGTGGACAAGTTGGTTGGGCAGGAGCAATTAGCCTTCATCAAAGGGCGTAGTATAGTTCATAAAATCTTATTAGCCCAATCTTTGGTGGCCGGTTACGCTCATAAGAAAGAGTTGTAGAAAATTTATAGAATCGGTGCTTTGAAACAGGTTGAATCGGAAAAGAGGCTTTACGGTTAGGGTAAAATATTTGATCAAGTCACTTATCTAATCTTGATCGTTGATTTGAAAACATATTACCACTCTAATAATTAAAAGTGTGTTAATAGGTATATCTATTACCACGCTTTTAATTATAAGTGTGGTAATAAAATAAAAAATAAATACATCCTTTTACCCTTTTATTCCTCTTCACATTCAAATCTTCCCAAATCATGAGAAAATAAAATCTCCCACAAATCGCTCTAAATCTCTCCTTAAATAAATTCAGAAAGAATCTTATTCATTTCATTTCCTTACATTCTCTCTTTTCTGATCTTCTAAAATCAATTCAGAAACATTACCTACAAAATAAATCCTCACCTATTTTATCCAATTCAACACACGTGATATTAATACAAAATCATCATTACCTCAGCGTTCGACAAGAAGCCAGCACATTACAAAATGTGTTGAATCTCGAAAAAAATAAATAAACACTAATCACTGTACCGCTGTACGACACATCACCATGTTTTTTTCATTTGCAAAATAAATAATAAAATATAAAAAAGGCACCATTCTGGCAAGATTCGAGTCTTACACGTAACCAGCAGCTATGTAATTTCAACACCTCACCTTGAAAATGACGTCGTTTAGTCACAACTCTGAGAAGGCATCCGATTTGGTCTTGTTCGTTTCAATGTCCGCCAAACCAATCTGTCCACATCGTCGTCGTCGTCGTCGTCGGCAGTGTTGGATAGATAGGCGTAGCGTCCTTCTCATCCTCGTCGTTATCGCATCCGTCTTTTCTCGCCTAATCGGCGACTGAAAACCGCTCCGACTCCTGTCGCCTCTTCTTCTTGTTTTGGTTTATCTTCCTTGTTGACATTGCGGCTCATCTTAATATACTCGCGATCCCAGAATTCGATCAATTATTGCGATACGATCCTTGCATAGATTCCGCGTTTCTTTCATTCGGTTTTCTTTTATCACGGAAGATTCGTCGACCCCACGTCGCCGTTTGAGATTTGGAGTTTCTATAATCCGAAAGTGCGCTGCTTCAATTGGATTTCCTTGAAACAATAATGACTATCATCTCCTTGCCGGGGAGTTCTGGGTATTCGGATTCCTTGTCTGAGCCCCGGACCAAAATCACCTACTTCAGCAATGCCTACGTCTTGGGTCTCACTCTTGTAGCTGGGATTGGTGGATTGCTCTTTGGCTACGACACAGGTCTCACTCTTCTTTTTTTTCCTTTTTTTTAAAGAAAATTTTTGTATATCCAATTTGATCATTTTTTGGGGTCTACCAAAGTGGGGGTTTGCCCTTAAAGATGCCCGCATTACCTTACAACTATATGCTTGACTTTGAAGATTCCATTGTGGGCAAAAGCAATAAAAGGAACTAGAGCATGGTAGTATTATTCTGTGTTATCTTTTGAAATAAATCTGGAGTTTCCGTGAAGCATTCTCAGGCCTTCGTACTGCTCACTTCTGTAATTTCCTGGATGGAGAGTGTTATTGTAGCATCGAGGCTCTACCTATAGCTATTGAACAATATTTCTCTACTCATCTCAGTTTCTGATATCATTTGTAGAACGATTACATTTCCCTTGGATGCTCTTTTAACTTTTTAATTATAGTAGAGCTGTGGGGAGGACAACTAAAATGATTGATTTTGTGTTGCTGCATTTTACCGGCACCTTGGTCTAATGGTTTGGTGTGTGTGTATTCTAGTTGAAGTATAACTTTCTGTCATTGGGCATGATAAGCAATACTTGCTTGAGTTTGATGTGGGTCATTTTTCTTATCCCGTGAATTTAGTTTCTTTTGCTGCTGTTTTTTTACTTTTCTTCTTTTAAGCAATAACTGCTATCCAGGCAGCATACCTTAGTTTCTTTAATTTTCTTGACAGTCATCTAGTCTCGAAAGTGTAACCCATACTCAAAATTCCGTATTTCCTTGCATTTGGTGTATGCAGGTGTCATATCAGGAGCTCTTCTATATATCAAAGATGACTTTGAATCAGTCGCCCGCAGTAGTTTTTTACAGGTCCAAGCTCAGTTCCACTTTCCTTTGCCTTTGAAACTTTTTGGTATATGAAGTTATTAATTTGGTATTCGATTTTGCATTTGATTTCCCCTTTTTCATCAAACTATTTTCTCTTTCCGTCTCAAATTTTGTGGTACTGGAAATACTGGTTGGCGGTATCTTTGGCTCTTTCTTCCTTTTTGATTGACTTGAGATTATAAGCACTCTTTTACTGTAAATGAATTTTGTCATTTTTTGTTTATTAACTAACTATTAACAACACATTTCAAACAGACTTATTGTATGATGATGCAGAGAAAGCTGCAGGCATCATTTTGCTTTATTTTCACCGTGGTCTCACTTGATAAGTTACCGTACCATTACCATGCTTGATAGGAAAAGGAGTTTAAAAAATGAATAATATTGCGCGAGAGCAGTTCGACTAATTTGGATATAATTGATATTCCCACTTATTGTATTGATTTCTTTTAATGTGTCATGCTATCAATAATTACCTAGCATATATTAAAAAAATGGGTGAGATGAACCTCTCTCTGAAAAATTTTGGTGTTCTGTTTTCAGGAAACAATTGTTAGTATGGCACTGGTTGGTGCTATCATTGGTGCTGCCGCAGGCGGTTGGATAAACGACACACATGGACGCAAGAAAGCTACTCTAATTGCTGATGTCGTTTTCACAATGGGTTCCTTTGTCATGGCGGTTGCCCCTGATCCGTACATTCTTATTATAGGAAGACTACTAATTGGATTAGGTGTTGGTGTGGCTTCCGTCACTGCTCCTGTATACATAGCAGAAGCTTCACCTTCAGAAATAAGGGGTGGCCTAGTCAGTACGAATGTTCTTATGATCACTGGCGGCCAGTTTCTTTCTTATCTTGTAAATCTTGCCTTTACAGAGGTAAAACTCGTCACCATTCCATTTTTTCAATCTTGTGCATCATTGTAGTGAGTGACATTGTAATATCTACAATTTTATAGATGGAAAAGTTGCTGTTTCTCTATGGATGTTAGAGCACTTGGATCCTTTTTTGTGTATGTTCTCAGACTGCAGAAAGCTTTGTGCTAGAAAAAAATGAACCTGAGATCATAATTGCTGATGAAAGATTTAGAGAACTAGATTGTAGAATTATGTTGACTGTGCTAAAAGCAATGCACAAGCTGTGTATGCTACAGCTTTATTATGATGACGTGTTTGTTTCAATCTGATGTCAAATCCGTGTCGATTCTCTTATATGGCTTACTTCTCCATTTGAACAATTTGAATTGCTGGTAAGATATGGGAGATTTGTTTTGTCAGGTACCTGGGACATGGCGATGGATGCTGGGGGTGTCAGCAGTTCCAGCTATTCTTCAGTTCTTCATGATGCTTTACCTTCCAGAATCCCCTCGCTGGCTTTACATGAAAGTTTGAAATCTTCTTGTTTCTACAAAGCATATTGTGAAGGACGCAAAAAATATTTCTTGCCCTTTTCTTAACAGTCGTTTGTCGTTTGTCATGCTCTTTCATTGATATTTTTATTAAGCTAATGAGTTGGCACATGTAATAAGATTAAGGATTTGTATGCAGGATGAGAAAATTAAAGCTGTGGCTGTTCTTTCCAAAATATATGATCCTGATCGGTTAGATGAAGAAGTTGAGCAACTTTCCACTGCTTTGGAGGAGGAGAGGGCAAGAAAAGTTGCTGTTGCCTGGTTGGATGTTTTTAGAGTTAAAGAAATCAGGATTGCATTTCTAGCTGGAGCCGGACTTCAGGTAAGCTTATCGATTAAGTTAGACGAGACTCTTCAGAGTCCTATTCCTCCATTGTGGGTAAACCACTGCATATGTTGGGGGATATTGAATAAAATAATGATGAGAACACGCCTCCCTTGCAGGCATTCCAGCAATTTACTGGTATAAACACAGTCATGTATTATAGCCCCACAATTGTTCAGATGGCCGGCTTTCACTCCAACCAGTTAGCTCTTCTCCTTTCCCTAATAGTAGCAGGCATGAATGCTGCTGGAACAATTGCCGGGATATATCTTATCGATCATGTTGGTAGGCGTAAGCTAGCGCTCACAAGCTTGTTTGGTGTTATCATATCTCTTGGTATACTCTCGTGGTCCTTCTTCCTGGAGGAGTCAGGTTCTTCTAATGGAAAATTCTATGGGGTGCTTTCAGTGCTGGGATTAGCACTTTACATTGCATTCTTCGCCCCTGGCATGGGACCTGTGCCATGGACCGTCAATTCAGAAATATACCCTGAGGCCTACCGAGGTATATGCGGTGGCATGTCAGCCACAGTCAACTGGATCTCAAATCTAATTGTTGCCCAGAGTTTCCTATCACTCGCCACAGCTTTGGGAACCGGCACAACCTTTTTGATCCTCGGAGTTATTGCCATTTTGGCATTTGTGTTTGTGGCAGTGTATGTGCCTGAGACTAAAGGGCTGTCATTTGAGGAAGTTGAGCAGATATGGAAGGAGAGAGCAGGTGGTGGTGGATTTGTAAGGCTCGGCTAAGTCGGAACTTCCAGTAATTCTATTACTCACAGTCTACCTAAGTACCCTCATACCCTATCGTTGTCTACTTTTAAAATGAGAGGTTGAGAGGAGGGAAAGCAGCGCCCATTATATATACATACATATCCTTAAAATGGGCCCTCTAAAACTGTCTTCTGTTGTGAACGAGAGCACAAACAAAACACACATGTATTCTCATGGTTATTGAAGGTTCATGTATAGACCAAATAACAATTTATCATTAGTTAGTCTATAAGTCACTCATAATAGCCTCCTTATGGTGACTATTCATATGTACGGAAAAGAAATAATCAAGGTCGATGAGATTACTACAGTCTTATTAGCTCAACATCAACAAAAGAAGAATGCAGGGGAGACTTCCTCACATGCTGATAGTTTGTACATCAAGAGCAGTCAAGACGGTGGAAGAAAGTCTGAGAAGGTTGTGTTCGGAAATTTGATTTCCTATTCCATATTGGATTATTATGAATTTTCAATTATACTAGCTATTTAATGAGTTGATAATCTTTGATAAATAAGGATCGTTATGATTCTTACAATAATATTGACAAGTAGATATCAATATTGTCTAATTAAGAGATTATGGAAACCATACTAAGCAGTGACAAACAGTATAAATATGGTTATGGTCCGCAACACACCAAAACATCACGTGCTCTTCTTTTTCCCATCAAGAAGAGAGACTAAGGTCTCATAGTGAATAGGTTTATTTGGTTGAGGAAAGTCACACACCTATTGTTCTTGCTTGGTGAAGAGATTCTGCAACAATAGACACAATCAATCACCAAGCTATCATGGATTCAGGTATTTCATTTTTTTGTTCTTGATAATTAACATGAAAGATCTTATACTTGAGAATTAAAATTTTAACAGGATGGTTCTGGAAAATAAAATTCTAGGTCAAAATTAAAGGAAAAGAAGACAATTCATTGCTATAAGTGCAAAGAGTCGAGACATGCAAAGAGTGATTGTCCCAATGTAGAAAAAGCAATCTAATGGGAAAAATGATGAATAACCAAAGTATGTGAATGTGGCGTAAAATGATTCTGATTTCAGTGATGACGATATGCTTTGTATTTTGTCTGCTTAGTTAATGTATGCTAGGATTTTTTATTCAGGACGTTCTTATCATATTATGTCTAACAGGAAGTAGTTCTCCACATACATATAAGCTAATTTTGATTCAGTCTTAGTAACGTCAAAGTTAGAATGTAAGATGATATAAGAAGAATATTCTGTGATACTAGACATGTACCTAAATTAAAAAATAATTTGATTTCCTTGAGCACTTTGCATAATAATAGTTTATGAAAGCCATTAGAATTATAAAAGGTCTGTTGACGGTGATGAAAGAAAAAATGACTATATGAAATATCTATAAATTATTAGAGAGTACATTTGTAAATGAAGTTCATTCTATTGAGTCACATGATGATAGTAAAAAATCATGGCATATGCATCTTGATCATCTCAGTGAGCGTGGTATGACTAAGTTTCATAAAAAAATGTTGCATGGTGTTGAAAGTTGCAAGCTCGAATTTTATAAGTTTTGTGTTCTTGGGAAGCAGATTTAAGCCAGTTTCAAGGTTGTGAAACATACATGTATTCTTCATTATGTGTATTTTGATGTATGAGGTCCTGTCAAAGAAGCATCATTCGGTGGATCTATGTATTATGTTACTTTTACTGACAATTTTTCTAAGAAAGTTTGACTGTATTTTTTGAAACATAAATCTGAAATTTTTGACTAATTCAAGCTATAGAGAATTGAGGTGGAGAATCAAACAGATAGAAAGATCAAATGTTTGAGGTTAGACAATAGTATAGAGTATACAAATTCACATTTCTAGAAATTTTATAAGGAGCATGGAATTCAGAGACACTTTATAGTGTGCAAGACACCATAACAGAATGGTGCTGAAGAAAGGATGTACATTACTCTGATTGAAAGGGCGAGATGCGTAAGATTGAATGCATGACTCCCTAAAATTTTTGGGCAGAGGCTGTGAGTATGACATGGTAGGTCATCAATAGACCACCACGAGCATCGATGGAAGGAAAAGTTACCGAAGAGGTATGGACATGTCATACAATTAGTTTTGATCACTTACAAATTTTTAGTTGTCCTACTTATGTGCATATGTACCTAGTGATGAGAGATCAAAGCTTTATGCAAAATTCAAGAAATGCATCTTTCTGAAATATAAGAAGGGTGTCAAAGGATATAAATTTTGGGATCTTATGACAAAAAAGATGGTGATCAGTAGAGACGCAGTCTTTGATGAGCAGTTTATGTCGTATTAGAATCAAGAGAAGGTGTAGTTGCATTTAGAATAGAGCCCTACATCAACAGAGAAAGTTAAAAGTTCTACTTCAACACCTGATACCTCTAGTACAGATGATTTGCAAAGCTACAACCTGGTTAGAGATAAAGAGAGACGCATCAATGTAAAGCCTCCAAACAAATTGGATTTTAAAGACATGGTCTCTTTTTTAATTCACATCAGTAGTGAGGATCCGATTACTTTTCACGGAGCTTTCATTAGAAATGAGAAAGATAAACGGATAACTACAATGGTAAATGAGACTTTATAGCTTACAAGGCTAGTAAAGGAATTGACACACTTACCGAACTTCATTAAATCATATGTGCTCTATAGGCACACTTACCGAACTTCATTAAATCTTATGTGCTCTATACTGTTTTTTTCTTATTAATTAGTCGTACTTCTCAACAGATTCTATATCTATTCAAACCTGGCTAAAATTAAAATAATTATTGTCTCCAATCATACTGATGTCTAGCTTGTGAGCCAGATCAGTTGTTCTTCACTGATTTTATAGGATTAGTGCCTGATACTCTTTCAGCTTTACAGACTTCTCTGCGATTTTCATCTTCCTTCTTAATACATATCTTATTAACTTGTCATTACTTTCTCCCAAAGTGGTCAAAAAATCTCATGACGTACTCATCAATATTTTCCTTGTCATTTTGATTTGTGAGCTTCTATTTTGGCAGTGAATGTGACTGTAATTTCCTCCAAAATATGACCATTTCTCTTGGCTGCATGACCAAATGATTATTTGTCATGGTAACCTTGTCCATTACTTCGTCATTACGTCGATGATGCTTTAGAGCGAATTTTCAGTGCACTTTCCCAACTCTTCATCCTTACTGGTTTAAAAAATGGTGAATGCAGTTGGGAGTCCATCTCTAGAGAAAGAAATTGTGGTGGCCATCTTCAGTATTTGGAGCTTGCAACTAGTCTCAACTACTCAACACGAGTCCGAGATAAATTCATTTACTGCAGCCTAGTTCTTATTAAGCTCTTCTTCATCATCTTGCATGACTTTGCATTAAATAATAAAATTGGGATCTCCAAATCATAATCTTCTGGTTGCTGAATTGGGGTTAGTATTTTTGGCACTGCCTCCATATTTTCACCTAACTTGGCCAGAACCTATGAACTATTATGGCACTATGCACTTCACCTTCCTCAATGGCTTGCTACTGCACTGCATCAATATTTTCACCTAACTCGGCCAGAACCTATGAACTATTATTGCATTATGCACTTCACCTTCATCTATGGATTGCTACTGCATTGCTTCTCCATCCTCACATCTAAGGGTGTGTTTGGTTTAGGAAAAATTTGAGGGAAAGGAAAATTTGATGGAAAGTGTTTTCCTCCATAGAATTCATCCTATTTTCTCTTGTTTTAGAGGTGAAAAATGATGAAAAATTCATTCTTTATTTTTTTAAAAAAAATTCTTCCTATTTTCCATTTATTTTTTCTATAAACTTTTCTTCTCATTTTCACCAAAGTTTTCTTTCTATCAAATTTACCTTTGAATTCCATGGAGAAAAACATTTTCCACCAAATTTCCCTATGAATTCTATGGAGGAAAATACTTTTTCTTTTCCACCGAATTTTCCCTAAACCAAACACACCGATTTCCACACTACTCTTTCATTGAAACCGGTTCAAATAAGCATTTATTCTAAAGTTTTTGTCGCTCAACATTTCAAACAGAAGATTCAAAACGCTTAACCAAGTTGTTCTTGATTGAAATGTTACAGCAGATTTTCATGCTGAAACATTATATTAGAAACCCAGGCTTCCAGACAAGCCTCCATTTTCTTTACAGAATTTGGTAGTGTGCTCACTAACCAATATTTAACATAGAGGGCAGCAGTGGCATCTTAGGAAGCAGGGATCTCGTTGGTCGGGTATTCTTGCGGATATTTTGATAGTGCTTCTCTTACTGATCTCTCTTGCTCCAAAAGGTTCGAGGGCGCAATGTCATAAACATCTGTGAACAGCTCAGCAACGGGAGGTTTCTGCATTTTCTCAGCCACTTGGATCGCTTGCAAGATCTTCAAGGTTCAAGAAAGTTCAGAATGAAAATAAGCACAACATAGATGAATAAAAGAAGTACCGAAAAAAAAAAAAATTAAATCTTTTGACTTAAAAGGTCCTTTGTAAGCAGACCAGACCTCTATCTTGATGTTGCTTTGTAGCTCGGCCTCCTGATCATCACTCCACCATCCATTTCCTGTAATCCAGTTTCTAAATCTTTTGACAGGGTTTCGTGCCATCTTCCAGTACTCAATCTCATCACTTGGCCTGTACTTAGAGGAGTCATCTGAGGTAGAGTGGTGGCCAGCTCTGTAGGAAAGCACCTATAACCAGAATTTTCAATTATCAATATTAATTTATTCACACCAAAAGACATCACAACTAAGCTTCTGTATAGCCCCAACACACCTCAATTAAAATGGGCATCTGTTCCTTGATGGCCATAGAACGAGCTTCGCGCACTGCCTCATAGATGGCCACAGCATCATTTCCATCCACTCGTATGCTGCGGATACCATAGCCTTGCCCCTTGACAACAATGCCATCGCCTATTTCATCGGGGATGAGCAATCAATAAAGGGATCCGTAAAGATTAATGTTAACTAAGTTTCGAATATGTACTTCGAAATTGTTCATTGGAAGGAGTGCTAATGGCCCAGCCATTGTTGCGGCAGATGAAAATTACAGGAGCCTCAGTTACTGCAGCAAAATTTAAAGCCGCATGGAAATCGCCCTGTGACAAAAAAAAAAAATTTAGGCAGATAACTATGGAATAGAAAAGGAAGACATGCAATGGCTATCTACCTCACTTGAGGTACCATCACCGAAATAAGTGACAGCACAAGCATCCTTTTTCTCCATTTTCAGAGAATAAGCAACTCCAACAGCTTGCGGGAGTTGCGTGCTGAATGTTGATGCGTAAAAAAAAAGGTTAGATTTTGAAAATAAGCGGACTGACTGTGGGAACAAGTGGTTATAGATTACCCAAGTGGTGAAGAAATGGTGAGGCAGTTGAGTTTCTTGGAACCATAATGAACAGGCATTTGCCTTCCCTTGCCGTAGTCAGCCTTGTTCCCGAAACACTGATTAGCGAAGTCCTGTACGGTGAATCCGCGCCACAGCAAGATCCCTGGCTCACGATACTGCAGCATCAAGTGAGAACTGAGACCCCAAGAAAGTGCACAACAGTTGCGTTTATTTATAGAGAAATGGCAGAAACAAAAGAACCTGAGGCAAGACTACATCTTGGGGCTTAAGAGCCGCAGCGGAAGCAACACTGATTGCCTCTTCTCCGTCGGAGGTGAGGTAGAATGAAATTCTTCCCTGCCTTTGAGCAACGAAGAACGTGGCGTCCATAACCTGGATGGTGACCATGTCCTTGTACATTTTGACGGCCAGGTCTCCGCTCAGCTGATGAGATGTATGAATTTTCCAACAATCAGTGACAACTTTAAGAAAACCAGCCAACATGGAATTTTTATGCATACCAAGTGAGTTTGATGTCACAATGGTGGCACTGAATTGGAGCAGCAGTAGTGGCGAGACGACAGATTGATTTACCTGGGGGAAAGCGTGGGGTGGAATCGGGTGGCCGGCATCATCCAGAAGTCGAAAGCAGGGGATTCTCTTCTCGGGTGACTGCCGCAGAAACTGCATCTCCGATGTGAACCTAACCCTTCCACCCGGAAAATCCAACTCGGCCTACGCCAACCAGAAAAACAACAATTTACCAATCATCATGCATACAGAGTACTGAGTAGAGAAGAAGGGGTGATGAAAAGGGACCCACGTGCTGATGATTGGTGATGGGATGATCATGTTGGAGAAGACGAGGATGATCGCACTGCTGACTGGAAGCAGTGAGGTGGGCGTGGCGGCTGGAGCCATAATGATAGCATTGCTGCCCGGGATTGGAAGAAGCGTGATGATGATAGGAGGAGAGTCTGCCGCTGGTCTTGGTAAGGGAGGCGATGGCACGGCGATGGGGGGCTAGCCAGAGAGCCATCCTCCGCTCCGTCGTCGTCTCTAGAATTCAATTAAAGGGCCTTGTGCCAACTGCTACTTTATAGGTACACTAATTACTAACAACACGAGGCGAAGAAGATAAGTATTACTACTAGAAGAAAACAAGAAAAGATGGAGATGGAGGCGACACCTCAGACAGACTCACGTCGTCATCTCTTGTCGACAGACTATTATCATATGACACGGACATCCTGACTCAATTCATAATGTTTCTGTTACTTCAAACACCGGACTGTAGGCCACAACTCCTGTATCAAACGTTATTGACAACTACCACTCCACCGACACGACACTTTTCCCATATGACATATTGAACCATGAGGAATATTTGGTGGAAAATAAAAAAGAAAATTTGAGAGTGAGTGATAAAGAAAATTTGGAAGATATTTAAGTGGAAAATTAGAAGAAAAATTTGTTTAAAATTAAAAATATTTTAGCATTTTCTTATAATTTTTCACCCCTAATCAAACAAAAAAATAAAATTTTCAAGAAAACAAAAATTTTCACCGGATTTTCCTTAAACTAAGGACACATTTAGACTGTGTGATTTGAGAAAGTTGGAGGGAACATAAAGTTAGAGGGAAAATAAATCATTCAAAAAATTTATTTTATTTTACTGAAATTTTTTATAGAAAGTATTAAAACACTCTTTAATTTAAACAAAATTTTCATCCTATTTTCCCTCTAACTTTCCATTTAGTTTTTCATTCTCAATTTTCTCTGAACCACACAAAGAATTCATTCCAATTTTTCCCTCAAATTTTTCTTTCCTTCAAATTTCCCTGAACCAAACACAGCCTTAGAGTATGCTTGTTAAATTAGAGTCTCTCAAAAACCAACCATATATTCATATATTAGGAGTCATACGTAATGAATTACTAGGTCTAAAAAAATTCTTATTAATAAATGTCTAGGATCGTTGATGAAATCAAATTATTCAGTCTCATTTAATTCACCTAATTCTTGAATGTTATAGAGTTTTATGTAATGATTTTAGCTGTATTTCAGGCTTATTTTAAATTATAATACAAAAAGTGCTAAAATTGCTGTTTTAGAAAAAGTTTAGAGAAAGAAAGAAAATCGGCCAGAAGACACCAATCAGCCGCGCGCAAGAACCGTGCAGAGCACAGCAGTCGCTTGTGGGATGACATGGCGAAGGATTGACACGTGTCAATGAAAGGAAGAAAGAAGCTGGTGTGGTCATTGCCCATGTGTGAAAGCCGTGCGCGCAACAGTTAAATGACACATACAAGCGGTAAATGGAAGTTTTCAAATCTCGAGAATCCTTCCAACTTTTAAGGGGGGTAACTTTCTTGCCAGTTGACTGATTTACAAGTTTCAAGTGGCTATAAAAAGCTTAGATAATTATCTACAAGTTTAAATAAGTAGTTAGAGCCTAAATCTTATTGGATATCAGTCTAAAGAGCCGATAGACTCTCTTGACAGATATGCTTTCTATTTTGACGACTAAATTCGATTTTGACTTCATAAGCTGATAATTCTGACATCGATCATAATCTCATGATGATATTAATTAGGGATGATCACAGAATTGTTGCTTGAATCCTAAGCTACTTCATGCCTATTTAAAGAGAGTTGAAGAAAGCTTAAAGAGTTTGCTTTGACAAGGGCGTAAACGGTGCTCAAGTGTGCTTCAACCGTGCCTTAGGGCGCTAGTTTCAATCTGTGATGCGATGATCTTCAGAAGAACAACAAGAAATCTCATCCTAGAGTAGGTCCTAGTCAATTTGTAAGGGCTATTCCTACATTTTTTACCTATGTCTACTTTTATGGCCTTTAGTGATTAAATCTCTTGTATAGTTCATGTGTTGTAAGCTTGTGATGATTGTTGTGAGATATGTGTGCTTTATAAATTTTAGTTATGATGTTATGTTTACTGTGCTTAAATTAAATGATTGTGTTGTTGCGTGTCAAAACTAATGAATGTAGCGCGTTGTTGCGCATGAACTCTGGGCACTGATTTAGTTGTGAGGACGTGAACCAATACTAATCAAACTAGTAGCATATAAAGTAATGTACTCTAGGTTGGGTGTGAGCTATTTAACCTGGATTAAATTTCCTACCACAGTAGCTCAAAGGAGTATGTCTTGTTGCTAAGCTGACAACCTAATTATAACATGTTATACATACAAAATTTATATAATTGGTTAAAGTGTATGGTGAATGTAGAGTAGGAGCAGTTGTTTACACCTACACACTTTTTCGGTAAGTAAAATTAGAATGGATGATAGGTGATGTACATTTTGTTGAATTCAATTAATAATTAGAATTTCATTATTCGCTTCACCTGAACTACATTGTTTATCTAGTTATATCTTTACTTCGTGTACAAATTGAAGTAACCAATCTCATCTAACTAAAACCCCCATTACTTTGAGTCTTTTTCTTTGTCAAAATTATCAAGTTATGAACATGTAAGAACCCAGTTTTAGTGGTTCGATCCTAAATTTACAACTGAAAATGTAGGATGATAAGACCCATAATGATTCACCACTTATTCTGGGGTGCCCATTCATGGCTATGATAACAACTAAGATATAAATAGCTAGCAATATTTTATTTATATTTTAGTGACGAGGTAGTACAATTTAACATCTTTGATGCCATGAAACACCCATGGACCGATGAGGTAGTATGCTCCATAGACATTGTGGATCAGATTGCTTAGGAAAAAGTTCGGAATGTCCTCGCATGACTACGATGAAGAAGAATTAGAGGAAGTTGCACTAGTCTTAGGTAGAATGGACATAGTTCCATATGGTAACCCCGATAGTTCCATACAAATGTCTAAGTTACTTAAATTATTTCCATCTATTGTGCAAGAACCAGAAGTAGAGATGAAGAATTACCACACCATCTCAAGTATGCATCCTAAGCGTGAATGATACTCGCCCAGTATCATTCAAAAGAATCTTCAGCCATAATAAGGGGGAAGTCATTGCATCATTGAACGCAAGGAGAGCTATGATTAGAAGGATGTAGCAGACATAAGTGGAAACACTCCAGCAGTATGTATGCACCAGATCTAGTTAAAGGAAGACATGAAGCCGTTAGGGGAACTGCAGAGAATACTCAACCCACTAATGATGGATGCGGTACAGAAGGAGATAACGAAGTTACTCAGTCTCGAGATCATCTATCCTATTTCAGGTAGTGATTGGGTTAGTCCTATTCATGTAATGCCTAAGAAGACAGGAATCATGGTCACTACAAATGAGAAAGTGAAGCTCTTTGCAACTAGAGTCAAGAATTGTTGGAAAGTGCGCATAGACAATAGGAAGCTGAATTCAGCCACCCGCAAAGATCATTTTCCATTACCATTCATTGATCAAAAGCTTAATAAACTTACAGGAAACTTAAACTTCTATTTTCTTGATGGTTTTTTGGGATATAACTGGATCCCAATAGCCAAGATGAACCCAAAAAAGACTATATTTACATGTCCTTTTGGTACTTTCACGTTAAGACGAATGTCATTTGAGTTATGTAATGCTCGAGGTATTTTTCAAACATGAATGATGAGCATTTTTTTGGATCTCTCTAATAAATGCATTGAAATTTTCATGTATGACTTCACGGTATGTGGAGATATCTTTGAAGTATTTGGAGCGAGTCTCAGATTGGTGTATCAAGCACAATCTAGTCACGAGTTATGAGAAGTGTTATTTCATGGAATCTCACGAAGTCGTACATGGGCACATCATTTCCAAATAAAGATTATTAGTAGAAAAATCTAAAACTATTTTAATTTTTAGTTTATCCTATCATACTAATATCAGAGATGTGCACTCATTTTTAGGACATGTAGGGTTTTACAGGAAGTTCATCAAGAAATTTTTCATGATTGCACTTTCTGTGTCTAACCTTTTGAAAAAAGATATTGTCTTTAATTTCTCATAGGTGTGCAGGAATTCTTTTGAGAAGCTCAAGAAGATGTTGATGTAAGCACTTGTCATCTAGGCTCATGATTGGACGCAGCTACTCGAGATCGTGTAGTATGTCAGCAATCATGCAGTAGACACAATATTAGAGTAGTGACTCTACAAGAAACCCATAGTGATATATTATATCAGTACACCTCACGCACCTTGGATGGCACACAGTCTAATCATAGCACTACTGAAAAAGAGCTTCTTGCCGTTTTTTCTCTAAAAAAATTTTATTCCTATCTTCTCAGATCTAAAATCATTATTTACCTTGATCATGTATCTTGTACGTAATGAAGAAGAATGAGTCAAACCCTCGGTTTATCTGGTGGATTCTGCTACTTTCATGAGTTTGATAATGAGATTTGAGAAAAGATGAGGAGTTAGAATTCCGTTGCAGATAACCTCAATCGACTCCCACGTGACTGCACATCAAAAAAAATTTCTGAATGAGCATTTATACGCTAGGTGAATCGTCGTCACGTGTCACTTTGATTTTTCAACATGACACGTGGCGTTTCTAATTGGCTGTGTCCACACTCCATGTGTCGCAAATCAGTGGACTGAAAAAAATTTAGACGTTTCAAAATGTAGCATGTTAGACGAGAATCACCGGAGAAAAGAATACACATGTGTGTGGAAGATCATAGGATATCTTGGTGTGATAGAATCTCGACTTGCGCACATTATCATTTTCATAAAGAGCAAAGATATTGAACATGGTACATTCCATGTACGGACAAGCATAAATATTTGGTGTCTTAAATCAACCAAATCGAATCCCAAGTCAAACTCCAGTTATCCATAAGAAGGAATGAAACAAAAAAGAAAAACATGGCTAAATACATCCATCTGATTCACCTTTCCATGTCAGAATGATAAACTTCCCAGAATGGAGCTCTGCCTCAGTTAATGGAAAGGATCGTAACATTCACTTGCCCACCAATCTCGGGATATAAATAGAGCTCCGGAGCTTCTCCCCGCACATAGAGTGTTTGAGTCTTCAGAAAACAAGAAACATGGGTCCCTATGATTAGTTAGTTCATCTCATTCTTCTATTCTGTCTTGTGCAGACTTCAGTACTTGCCACCCAAAAGTCGTATATTGTGTACATGGGATCACACTCGCATGGCTTGAACCCTACACAAGCTGACGCTGATATAGCAACGCAGTCACATTATAACCTATTGGGGTCTGTTCTTGGCAGCACGGACAAGGCACGAGAAGCCATAATCTACAGTTACAACAAGCACATCAATGGCTTTGCTGCCGTGCTGAGCGAAGAAGAAGCTGAGAGAATCAGGAATTTGCCCAATGTGGTGTCTGTTTTTGAAAACAAGGGAGTAAAACTGCACACAACACGTTCTTGGGAATTTAAGGGATTGGAGCAGGATGGGGTAGCAACCTCCCAATCTCTCTGGAAGAAATCGAAATATGGGAAAGATGCTATTATAGCCACCCTCGATACGGGTGTCTGGCCTGAATCTGAAAGCTTCAGTGACAAAGGTCTCGGACCGGTGCCCTCAAGATGGAAAGGAGCATGTGCTGATAAGCAAATCAAGTGTAATAAGAACTGATTGGCGCGAGGTACTACAACAAGGGATTTGACAAAAATTATGGCGGAAACCTCACCTCAGTCTACCGGACTGTGCTTGACTACCAGGGACATGGCACACACACCTTGTCGACCGCTGGAGGGAGCTTTGTGCCCAAGGCCAACCTTTTCGGAAATGGCAATGGCACAGCAAAAGGAGGGTCTCCACAGGCCCGTGTTGCAGCCTACAAAGAATTAAGAATTCAAAAATTGTATGGTTAAAAATTATTTTTGTGTAGAACAATTTAGAATTAAGAAAAATTATAAATTGGCAATGAAAACTTAATTTACGGTCACAACAAAGTGGTAGATAGTTTATTTCTTTTTAGCAGCTTACCTCAAACATGTTACCATTTCCTTAAGGGATAAAACCCAAAAGAGACCCTGAACTACCGTCATTTACCTAATTAGAACTAACATGATTTCCAAAAATGGTGTGATGAAAAAAAAATTAGGCTGATTTTCTAAAATAAAATTTACCATTACATTTCTAACCGAATACTAATATAAGATTTAGATTTGTGTGCGAAAATTACGTCGTTTGATTATCAAAATAAATTATATTATTTTGCGCACATAAAGAAAACGTCGTCTTTTGATAAACAAATGACGTAATTTTTGCACACAAATCTAAGTCTTATAATAGTATTAGGTTTGGAATGTAATGGTAAATTTTAATTTAGAAAATCAGTTCAATTTTTTTTTCATTGCACCCTTTTTGAAAATCATGATAGTTCTGACCGCAATTAGACAAGTGGTAATAGTACAGAGCCCCTTTTGTGCTTTTCTCCTTCCCTTAATAACTCTCCTCGCATCAAGCCAAGGAGGCCAGCTTGCCGCTATATATTTTCCATCAGCTACTGATTTTCTACTAAAACATAGCTTAATTACAATTCAAATGCTGTTGAAATGTTGCTGCGAATCATGATTGCCATGATGCCCTCCATTCCACAAGTTTATTTGGTTTTTTATGACCTCATAGAATAGCCTCCAGGTGTAGTTTGTTTTTTATAATCTCCACAAGTTGTCTGAACTTTGAAAGTTGTAAACCAATGTTTGGTAGCCGAGATTAAAAGTAGGATTGGATAATTAATAACTTTTTAATGTGTTTGGTTCAAATTAGGATAAGTATTAATAATTTCGATAGATGAATTTTAGCTTTAAAATATAAAATTATTTATTCCAACAAAATAGATGAGATTATTTATCTCATTACTATTAATACCCGGATTGCTACCAAAAGTACCCTTTAAGAGATTGTAAGTACTCGCGACTTAACTGTTATTGATACAATATGCATATTTGTATTTTTACACAGGCTAAGATTTTTATTTCCAAACACATACATATTTGTTGGGTTTTTAATTGTATTGATGTTGGGCTACAATTAAACTAATCGAAAATATCATTATCATCAGGTGAGCGAGATATCACTTAGAGGAGAATCGAATTCAAAACACTTAATTTTAGGTCAAATATTTGACCATTTCATTTGATATCTTTCTGGCAACCGAAGAAGTAAAATTAGGAATGGACATTTGGGATACGTCGACATCACTCACTAGGGTTGAATCGTTCAAAATGATGCATATATTAATATGTATATATCTAATCTTTTCCATCAACTCTGATTGACTTGTGCTTGATATCACAACTAACTGCTATCAATCATCGTTGATTGAATTAAATCAAATTATATATAAAAAAACAATATAAATTCAACTGCTAGAAAAATATTAACAGTAAAATATGTAGGGAGAGGAGAGGAGAGTTGAGTTGGAAATGAATTATTTATTGGGCGGGCATGCACGTGGGATGTTGGACTCCATCGTAGTTGTCTTTGTATGAAATAATCGGACAAATAGCAGTGACCCACGTGTCACCCCCAATCTCAGTCACTTTTACTTCATCATTACCCAATCAAAAAATGAAAATAATGCTGATAATTTACTACTCTATTTGTCCTATTTTACATGTCAATTAATCGAAATTTTTTATTCACTTTAATTTATTACTTAACAATTTTCAATACGTATTTAATGTCAACAACTATCTTAAAATATCAATCATTAATCACTTCATTATCATATTCAATAAAAAATATATTCTCCACCGGTAATCATCTACCAATTTTACTTTTACACAAATCTTTTTATAAAAATATTAACTACTTATTCATTAAATTTGTTCAACCGCTAGCATTAATTTCATCTTAATCTACTCAAATTAACCTTAAACAATATGTAATAAAGGACAAAGGGAGTATTGATTTTGATTTATTATTTATTTATCAACGTGACACATTTCCTGACGTACACGACATGTAGTGGACTATATATATATATATATCAACAGATGTAAGAACTTCTCGCCATAACACACATACTGCAGATCCAAATGATTCCAATCAATGCTAATCACGTTGCGAAATGGCAATTAATTAGTACAGGGATTAACATTAACCCTAAAATGATGTCGACGTGAATCTTACTAATCAAAACCACAACTAATCAATGCCTCATTAATAACGCCTCAATTTTAGGATCGAACATTTTCAAACGCATACTGTACTCTTTACCATTTTTATGCTATAAATTACTCCATGCGTCTTCTTTTACTTACCTTTAATAGATTTGAACCGTTTTATATGTGATTTTTTATGATAAATATTATGATGATGAATCTCAATATGTTCGTATCGAATTCTACTTCGATAATATATTTTTATTATAATCTTATAATATTTATATTTTAACTTATTTGCGTTCAAAAATTAAAACACATTATTTTAAACGACAAGTAAAGAGGACAAAAGGAGTATTCCACTATGCAACTGTTTGTATTCATTGGTAGGGTAGGAGTAATCCATATAGTATCTTGTATCAATATACTCTCTGTTCTCTTACACATGTCACTTAATCTAAAAAATTTCGTCCAATTTTACTTATCACTTACTATTTTAATATATATTTAATATCTACAACTATCTTAAAAAACCAAATATTAATAATTTCATTATCATAATCAATAAAAAAGTAAGTCTACACCAATCATAATCCATTAACTCTATATTTTAACAAAAATTTTAAAATATATATTAAATTTTTACCTATTAAATTCATTCGACCGCTGACATTAAATATCACTTTAATTACTCAATATAGCCTTAAACGACATGTATATCAGGACAGAAGGAGTATTTGATTCAGCATTTTCAACTTAAAAATGATTTTTTACTTGCATTTCATTTCGAGTTAATTTCCTTGTATATGTCTGGCAAGTATAAAAGGGTATTTTATTGGACCGAATATATCAATTTTTTATATAAAAATTTTATTTTATCAGGAAGTAAGAATTTAAGATGATTGCAAATCATTACTCGCCTTCATATTATTCAATTGTAGTAATTATTGATTATTTACTGGAATATAGTAATTGAGGGTAAATATGTCATTCACTTATTTTATTTTATTTTTAAATGCCTATCTAACCCTAAATTGATGACCCGGAAATGCATGAATAAATGAAGACAAAAATAATTTATGCACGTATTTTTCTCAAGTATCAAGGAGTAGAAATACTTGTTTGTCATCCTCAAACTAGTTACGTAACAAATTGAAGAAAAAAATATTATTTATTAATCATTTTGAATATAAACTTGTATACTCGTTATGTAACAAATTAGAGAAAGAAAAACATTGTTACCAAATTTAAATGGTTTCAAAGACGAGTTGTATTAGAAGTTTATTTTTGGGATTAACTTGAGTGATGTGGAAATATAAATATAATATGATTAAAACACTCTCACTTGTAAGATTCTATCCATAATATTTTTGGAAGTGGAACCTGGTGCGCATGTAGTTAAAGGACACAGATGTGTTTTAGGAGTGAGATAAAAATTAGTTTAATATCATGTAAAAATTAGGTATCAGTGTCAGTGAAGACACAAGACTTATTATTTTATAACTTTGAGCAAGATTATTGTTATCACATGACATATTATCTACTTTTAAATATGTTGTAAAATTATAAAGATTGAAACGATGAATAAATATACTCGATCGCTATAATTTTCTACTATTTCACATTTTTTGAAAATTTCCTCATATCTTAAGATTTTTTTGTAATATTTAGACAATTATACATCATCACAATAACATATCATAATTTTCAAATTCGTTCTATATTTTACTATCAATACTTTAAGTTGAAAACTTGTAGCGGAAGATATACCATAGAAAGAAATAGACACTAAGGCCTTGTTCTGTTCTTCTTATTAGGCTCTATTAAGATATAATCTCTTATTATAATAAACATTTAATTTCTCTTCAACATGATATTTGAATCGTTCAGAATCTCAGCAAAACCCCTCAAAAGTGTCTCCTCTCATAATTTCCATCTTTTACCACCAAATAACTCTCGTCGACATCATTACTACCACCACAGCCCGCAGGAAAATGCCCGTACCACTTCCGACTGCCACCAGGATTACCCAACCACCTCCGACCGCCACACATATTACCCCGACGGTGCCTTTGGTTGTTCTCTCTCTCGATTCTATCACGTCATTGGTCGTGCTCGCAAAGGTGAAGAAAGTAATAAAAATTTGCCCACTTGGGGTAGGGTTATCAATGCTCTTGTTGAGCATCTATATTTTGTGCCATACAGGTTATATGTTTATCTTTATTTGGGTTTTCTTGTGATGTTATATGCTTACCTTGTCTTGAATAATTTTCAGAAATTGCAAATTGATTCAAATGCTACCGATTCATTAAGAGGGAAAATTAAGACATGCATTATCACTTCTATCTCCCATTTGTGTCATATGTGATGGATTACAAAAAAAAAAATGTGATGGATTATAAAAAAAATAATGGATAAAAAAAACCAACCACTGGCGCTCGCACATCTGAATTTAACGTCAGAGGTCTTTAAAAGGTTTTGTAATGAGTCGGCAACGATGTGAAAATAATTTCCGAGCAAGGTGGCGTGAACTTAAGGGTTTGTCATATCCATTTTCAATATATTATCAACTTGGTGCATATGTTTAACTTATTCTTGATGTAATTTCTAAATCACATTTAGATTTTCAAAAATTATTATATATTCATTTATTCAAAAAGTGTGATTTATCAAATGAAAGTAAATCATTCAGCAATCGGCAATCAGATGTGATCTAACTAGTGGTCTGACTATTCAGATTCTCATATAACATTCAGCTCTTAATTTTACAGAATGATACCTAAATTATATTAAGTGTCCTCGTGAAATAGATGATTATAGTAAATCTTTGAAACTTGAACGAAAGTTCTAAATCAGATGGTCATAAACCATGTGCCGGATGAATATTTTTTCTCAATTTTACTTATGAAGATAATTTTTATTTAAGTGACAAGATTTTCCAATGAGGTCACCGTCAATCGTGTTCAATGGTAAAATCCAGAGAATTGGTCAATATTTCTAAATAATGTAATCGGTGTACCAACTTTCAAAACCAGCATATGATTAGTAGAATAAAATTTTGATCTTGTTGAGGAAAGCATAAAAATAAAAATGATCGATATTTGTTGTCTTTGAGCATCGGTTAACATATAGATCCGAAATTATGTGGATTTTTTTCTCACCATGAAGTAAACAATTCATATATTATTTACTTCATTCACAAGTGTCTAAGGAAGAATGATTCTACTTTGAAAGAGATGTGCATCGTGCATGTTTTACAACTATCAATTTAAGAGACTCGAAGAATATTAGGCTAGATTACGCACTCTTCAAAGTAAAAAAATCTCACAGACACAAATCCGGTTACAAATCTGAAGTACATGTATCTGATGGACATACTACATGTACGAAGTCGTACACTTCACCATGGACAAGCTCAGACACGGAAAAATGCATATTTGGGTTCTGAAAAACGGATGACCTCGCCACTACAATTACAACCAAATCGGTGGGAACACGTACATCACCGTTATCTACAACTGCAATCTAGTCAAACGTATTATCTCCAAGCCGCATATCGGCACACCGACCAGCCTTGGTCCAGATGAGTTCTTTTTCTCTTTTATTTACAACTAATTATTAATTAATTGACTTTTCACGACGTGTGTTGAGTGTTAACGAAACTAACATTCTATTCACGTAATTGGATTGTCCGCTAAATTGACGGTATTTGTATCTTATTTAGAAAACATGATAGTTTGGACTGCAATTGAGTAACGAATAATAAATCAGGACCTCTTTTAAATTTTTTTCTTAAAATTAATTGACTTTGATCAGAAGAGTCCAACTATATATTTCTAATCGTATTCCGACCATCAACAAATTATAATCCAAAAACATAAAAATTATCATAAATCAAACCTCATTCACTACCCCCATCATGCCTAGATGGCTCAAATATCAAGCTTAGACAGTTCAAATATTTACTCGTCAATCAATTCGGCCCATAGCAAAACTCACCATCACATTTCACTTTATAAAATATCTATAAATTTTAGGGGAAAAAATCAAAAGGGGTCCTGAACTACCACCGCTTACCCAATTGCGGTCAGAACTACCATGATTTCCAAAAATGGTGCAATGAAAAAAAAATTGGACTTGTTTTCTAAATTAAAATTTACCATTACATTCCACACCTAATATTATTATTAGACTTAGATTTGTATGCGAAAATTACGTCATTTAGTTATGAAAAGACGTTGTTTTCTTTATGTGCGCAAAATGATATAATTTATTTTGATAACCAAATGACGTAATTTTCGCATACAAATCTAAGTCTAATAATAATATTAGGTATGAAATGTAATGGTAAATTTTATTTTAGAAAATCAGTCAATTTTTTTTTTCATCGCACCCTTTTTGGAAGTCGTGGTAGTTCTGACAGCAATTGGGTAAGTGGTGATAGTTCAGAGCCCCTTTTGGATTTTATCCCTAAATTTTATCTTTATTCCTCAAAACCAATTCTAGATCAAGCCTTAATCAACCGCACCCACGTACAAACTTTTTTTTTTAATTTTTTTTTTAAAATTCAATAGCAGTTCTTCATTTTTTCTCTTAGAAATTTGAACTCGAAAATTATAACCCTTCTTCAAATGAGACGCTCATCAATTGAACTATCCCACGTACAAACTTGTAGTCATCATACCCCATTCCACTAAAGAAAACAACTTGTGCCAACTTGAAATATAAAAAAAAATCCAATTATTGAATCGGTTGACAATTTATAATTATTGCCAATCATGAAGGAACTGGTCCTGAAATATTCAATAAAGTTATGCCAAAGGAATTATTCTCCGAAAGATGCTAGAAAGAGAGAAAAATTCCAATTTATCACCACTTACTTAAAAAGATAAACCAAAAAATAAATTTGTGGCTGCTGATGAGAGCACATGGTCGAGTTCTGGAATACGTAATTATTTACGTACTAAAATTTAAATTATTTTCATGCGGTTTCCAGAAGATTCTAGTTTATCACTTTCACACTGTTTTTTTTTTCTTCTAATTGGTAAAATCTGGTGACCAATTATTAATAAGGAAAAACACATAACTTCGCACAAAAATACAACTCTGGCCCCTTCTTCAACATGGTGGGCCCACCTTAAACTGGTTCAGCCCATCTCTGGCCCACCGATGTACGCAGCCGAAGATGAGACAATACCCGATCCAACGACGTAGATCCTACCACGTGTCATGTGACCTTTCCTTCGTCTCCAATCAAGTCCTCTTCATGCACAGCTGTCGAACCTCGTCTGCCACCAAACAGATATTTTGTTCACATCCACCTGCCAGAACCATACCTTCGGCATCGGGTCGCATGTATGTATATATAACCGTATGTACGCGATATGTATGTACGTGTGTGAAAGCAATCGAGCATATTCCATTGGAGAAAGTTGCGACCTTTTTATAGCCCGCCTCTTGCAGTTGGCAAGAAGCAAGAACCAGAGAGCGGTAGAGATAGAGAGAGAAGTACATACGATAATGGGTAGCTTAGCAGCGAATTCGGAAGTTGGGGTTTCACCAGTGAGCCCTGATTTTACCGCCCCTGAATTGGGGTCGAATTCGGATTCGGAAACCCTAGAAGTAGCCTTCTCGAAAATCGCCTCGAATCGGGGAAGGGATTTGGGGTTTGGAGATCGGCGGAGTCTGGAGTACGGGTTTAAGCAAAACGAAGGGTTTTCGCTGAGGAAGAACGGGAGCTTGCCGAGGAAGAAGAAGAAGAAGAACCAGGTGTTTCTAGAAGGTTATGACGAGGACGATTTGACGAGGACGAAGAGCTTGACGGATGAGGATCTGGATGAGTTGAAAGGTTGTGTAGATTTGGGGTTTGGGTTTAGCTACGATGAGATTCCGGAGCTGTGTAATACTCTGCCTGCGTTGGAGTTGTGCTATTCCATAAGCCAGAAATTTCTGGATGAGCAGCAGCACAAGTCTCCAGATGCTTCTTCCCCGGCAACTGCGTCGGAGGGTGGATCGTCTCCGTCTGGGCCGATTGCTAACTGGAAGATTTCTAGTCCTGGTGAGTTTTGAGAATCTGGGTCTTGATCAAGTTTGCTGTTTTTGTGCTATGATTGCTAGAGATATAAGGTTGTTTGATGGATTAGTGGAGACGTGCTGGATCTGGATTCTGTTTGCTGAAGTGGATTTGGTGTCTATTTTCCAGTTTCCTAATTAATGTTTGTTTTGGCATTGAATTAGGTGATCATCCTGAGGAAGTGAAAGCGAGGCTCAAGTTCTGGGCGCAGGCTGTGGCTTGCACAGTTAGATTGTGCAGCTAAATTGTACAAGGATTTGCAGTGAAGGAGGATTAAGCACTTGCGGAAGATGAAGCAGCCTGCAGCGCCAGTTATCTCATGAAGCTTGTGTGATGCAAATTCTTCATCAAAAAGGCCTTGGACGCAAGTCCTTGGCCGGACAGTATTTGATGTTTCTTTGACTGAAGTATATGTATATATATCTATGTATTTATGCAGTGGTAGGCAGTTGAATAATGTTGGAAATCTGGCCAATCTCAAGCATAAGCATGTATTGCACCAGAAATGCTGATGGATTGAGAATAAGGCCACATTGCTCATCTTTAAATTTCTGCACCTGATATTCTCAATCAATATAATGCTGTTCCTATACCTATGAATAAAACTCATCCTTCATGTTCCAACTGGTTTGATCAGTTAGTTTCTTGTTTTGTGTTTCTTGTTGGGTGGATGGGAGCTCTGCATAATCTGATTTACAGCTTATTGTTTCTCCAAGCTGTGGTAGATTAGATGAGCCTCTCTAGTTAGGCTGAAATGATTCTCCTACTTCTGGTTGCTAACATGATTGACAGCTCAGGTTCCCATTCTAAGTTGCACAATCGATCAACTGCCCAACATTTGCATTTCCAAATCAGGTGGGAAAAAATCTACACGGATCTTTAGGTTGGTAAGCATTGAAATTCAAGGAAAGTTTCGCCACGATTTTCCCACTTCTGATTGAGTACGCTGTCTTGATGTAACAAGTGACCATTCCACCAAAGACAGCTGGTGCTACCCCTGTGCGATTACTGCAGTGGAGGATCAACATGATAAGGCAGTCTATTTATCTTCTTCAAATCTACTATTAATCATTTGAGCCGCCTTATCGCCTAATCTTTTCATCTTATAACTTGCAACAAATTTCTCATACTCTTGGCAGTTCCGACTTGTAATAGTAAGCAAATAAGGCGGCTTATGTTAGATATGATTCACCACTTATCAACCTAGTCATATCCGAACCACTCTTTTTTCCAGGAAACACAAACTCCCAAGAACAGAAGAAGAAGCTAGATATTTGCATCTCTTGTTCGAAGCTTCTAAGAAGCACAAGTTTCCTTTTCATACCTTCTGATAGTAACTTCCTTGTTATCTTTCTACTTCTGAATCTCTAATACTGACATCGTGATTTAAAATCAAACTAGTTGATAAAAGAGCAAAACATAAGCTCACAGCTGTAACATATCGATTTGTATCTGATAATAATCGAGATGTGAAGAGTATTATATATATGTAAATGGTCAAAACTATCATTGTCTATGGATTGCGGAGGTGTCCATGACACGTTGGGAGGATTCGGATTAGCAGATGGAGCAAGTCATCAACCAGTTTGAAACGTTAATAACAACTAAAGAAACGTAGGTAGGGTGCCTTACAATCATTGTGAGTATTCTATTTGCGTTTTCACATTGCTGAATAGTCTTGGCTGAGTGTGTATGTAACACCGTGTAAATAATAATAATAATATTAATAATAATAATAATAATATATAATAAGTCCAAATTTATAAATAAGTCCAACTCCTGTTAGGATTAGGATTTCGTCTCGTTATATAAATATAAAGATAAGATTTTAAAGAATAAAAAAAGAAATTGTGCCGTCAAGTACGTAGACGAGAGGGAGTGACATCAATCATCATTCGGGTTGTGAAGTACGCTTGGGTTGAGAGGTATGTGTCACAATTATTAGATATCATGGTGAACGTTGATTGTCTCGTAAGTACACAATTTTAGGATTTAACATGAAACAAATTATGATGACGATATACAATTAATTAGATATATAAATTAGGCATGATATAAGTATAAAAAAAACGAGTTTAGCCGCATGGCAGGCTGTGTTTCTTTTTGGGTTAGGTTTGCTTTTATTTTTTTTATTTTGTTTTGTTTTCTTCTTTTATATACCTAAGAATTACAATGTAATGATGATATTAAAGATGACATGATGTGAAATTTTAATTAATTTTGAATAAAGAAATCTGTTATAATTATAATTTTATTTATATATAATTATAGGTCGGGAACCGGAGACAAGTCATAAAATTAATTGATTTTAATTAAATTCCGGATGTCCTTTTATTAGTATGTTGAATATTTGATTGACTTTTTTTCGTCAAGACTTGTTAGACTAAAAATAAAAAGACAAATCAAACACCATCGCGATTCACAATTTTTTTTTTCAGGGTCGTGACAGTGTAACTTCATTCCCAACAAAATCTCAGATGAAGAGCTTTGCAGGGAGAAGAAGAAAAGAAACGGACAGTATTGCTGACTAGACTGTGACTAAGATGAAAGCCACTGGACAATTTTTGGATGGCGAAATTCGGAAAATGCACCACACATTCATTAGTCGATCATTAGCGACGATGTTTGAGTTAGCAACGAGCAAGCTCTTCGGTACGGTTCCATCCAGTCTTCAGTCAGTTTCCTTCAGTCAACAGTTATTTAATTTATGTTACTTTGTCATCTTTGTAGCAGTTGCTCTGATATACTTGGGTAAGATTTTGGGTTGATTTTGAATAGTTTTGAATGTTGAATGTTCTTTTATTAGAACGTTGAATATTTGACTTTGAATTTTCTTCGCCGATGCTTGTTTGACTAAAAAATCAAAAAGAGACAGGTCAAACGCCATCGCGACCCACACAAAAATTTTCGGGTCGTGACATGTGGTGTCTGTTTTTGAAAACAAGGGAGTAAAACTGCACACAACACGTTCTTGGGAATTTATGGGATTGGAGCAGGATGGGGTAGCAACCTCCCAATCTCTCTGGAAGAAATCGAAATATGGGAAAGATGCTATTATAGCCACCCTCGATACGGGTGTCTGGCCTGAATCTGAAAGCTTCAGTGACAAAGGTCTCGGACCGGTGCCCTCAAGATGGAAAGGAGCATGTGCTGATAAGCAAATCAAGTGTAATAAGAAGCTGATTGGCGCGAGGTACTACAACAAGGGATTTGACAAAAATTATGGCGGAAACCTCACCTCAGTCTACCGGACTGTGCTTGACTACCAGGGACATGGCACACACACCTTGTCGACCGCTGGAGGGAGCTTTGTGCCCAAGGCCAGCCTTTTCGGAAATGGCAATGGCACAGCAAAAGGAGGGTCTCCACAGGCCCGTGTTGCAGCCTACAAAGTTTGCTGGCCGCCACTCAACAGCCCAGAGTGTGTGACCTCCGACATATTGGCTGGTTTTGAGGCTGCTATTGGTGACGGGGTCGATGTTTTGTCGATGTCCATTGGTGGGCCTCAGCGTGATTACAAGGAGGATGGTTTGGCGATTGGCGCATTCCATGCAGTGCAACATGGCATTACGGTTGTTGCCTCTGCCGGCAACTCGGGGCCAGATTCTTCCACTGTCACCAATGTGGCACCTTGATTTCTGACAGTTGCTGCAAGTAGCTTGGACAGAGATTTCAGCAACTTGGTCTCCCTTGGTGGCAAGCACTTCAAGGGAATAAGCTTCGGAGGCAAAATACTGCCCAAGAGGCAATTCTATCCCGTCATCGACTCAATATCAGCTAAATCAGACGCCGACAATGTTACAGTCGACGATGCCTCTATTTGCGGGTAAAAATCACTTGATTCATCCAAAGTGAAGGGCAAAATAGTTGTGTGCCTACTAGGGGGGCTAGATTATGGAACCGAAAAAGGCTTGGTGGTCCAAAATGCTGGAGGAGTTGGGTACATCTTGGCCAATGACATAGACTCTAAGGACGCAGCCCTCCAGCAGACCGATCTTGATTTCCTTCCTGCATCGCACATCACTTACAAAGACAGCCAGACACTTCTCAGCTACATCAATGTCACCAAGAACCCGTATGCTTACATCACCAATCTGAAAACTTATGTTGGCTCTAAGAAGCGTGCGCCAGTCATGGCTCCGTTCTCGTCAGTGGGACCCAACCCAGTTGACCCAGAGATCCTCAAGCCTGATATTACTGCACCAGGAGTGAGAATCATTGCAGCCTACACTGGACTAGTTGCACCTTCACCAGTTCCGCAGGACACCCGTCGAGTCAAGTTCAGTATATTATCTGGGACATCTATGTCATGCCCCCATATTTCAGGGATTGTCGGTCTCCTTAAGTCCCTGCACCCACAATGGAGCCCTGCAGCCATAAGATCAGCTATAATGACAACTGCAACCACTGAAGACAACAATAAGAAGCCCATATCTGAATCGACTGGCCAACCGGCCACCCCATTGAACTATGGCGCCGGGCACGTCAACCCCAACAAAGCTGCAGATCCAGGGTTGGTGTACGACTTAGCTGAGGATGACTATCTAAACTTCCTCTGTGCAAAAGGGTACACTGAGAAAGACCTGAAAGCAATAGCCTTGAAGCCTTACAAGTGCCCCAAATCCACCAGCCTTCTAGACCTGAACTATCCATCCATAGCTGTCCCCAGGCTGAATGGTTCAGCTATCACCATCCCAAGGGAGGTTAAGAACGTCGGGACTCCTGGAACTTACACTGTAAAGGTGGAAGCCCCGGCTGGAGTTTCTGTCAAGGTGGAGCCAGCGAGTCTCAAGTTTGACAAGGCTGGTGAGGTGAAGAAGTTTAGTGTGACTCTCAAGGCTGTAGGCAAGTTAGCCACTGAATTTGTGTTTGGCAGTTTTGTTTGGTCTGATGGGAAGCACCAAGTGAGAAGCCCCATTGTCGTGGGTGCTTGAAACATGGCGGCCATTGCTTACTTTCCGTTTGGGTTCACCAAGCACTACTGAAATTGTTTGATGATTTGACTCCTGGCGCATTCTGATAATAAAAGATTCATATTTTTTTTAAAACAAAAAAAATTTATATGCTATGGACTACAATCGTCACTATCACAAGCATAGAAGATGAGACTCAAGCATGCATCGAAACATTATTTATGGGACGATCCATATCTGTGTAAGATTGCGACAGACCAGGTGCTTCATCGATGTTTGTTAGAGAGCAAGATATATTCCTGCTTGCAGTTCTGCCATGCACATGCATATGGAGGTCATTTTGAACTAAGACAAACAACTAATAGAATCTAGTTTTTATTAGTTTATACTATTCTGCATTTGAGTTTTACAGAACCAGCGGTAGATACCAGCACATCAGGAACATTTTTGCTAGAAATGATATGCCTCAAAATCCTATCTTTGTTGGTGGAGATATTCGATGTGTGGGGGATTGACTTTATGGGACTATTCTCATCATAAAACGACATGCAATATATTTTGTTAGCATTGGATTATGTCTCAAAATGGATGGAGGCCAAGGCTATGAAGATTGATGATTCTTATGTTATTATTATTTTTTTGTGGTCTAACATATTTTCTAGGTATGGAGTTCCTAAGACACTTATCAGTGACATAGGAACGCACTTCTGCAACCATAGAGTTGCCACATTAATGAGCAAGTATGGCGTCCACCACAAAAATGTCCACTCCCTACTGTCGTAAAACCAATGGACAAGATGATCTTTTAAATCAAGAGATAAAGTCCATATTGGAGAAGACATTTAATCTACGGTATAAAGATTGTAGCAATCGACTAGATGATGCGTTGTGGACCTTTTTACTGTTTTAGTTATTTTAGATTATTATTATTGCGACTTCTCACTAACATTATTTTTGTATGAGTCCTTAACCAATACGAAAAAGTCGTAGTGTGGGATTTTTAAAGAAAACCGCCAGAAATCAAAGATTTAGGCGACTTGTTGCGCGTAGGTAAGAAACTGACGCGCACCCTACTAAGTTAAATTAACTTGCGGTGAACTAACAGGAGATTGCATGTAAGGATTATGCGTCGCACACGTGTCCTAGTCAGTCAGCATTTGGCGACGGAGCTTACCTTGAGTAGAACTACAGCTTATCTGCATTTCTATCCCTGCAACTTTTACCTTTCACTATGACTATGCTCATGAACTGTGGGGACCTAGTTGATTTTTTAGTATGGGGTACAAAAGTGAGAACATTAGAATTAATAGAGCCAACTTTAGTATTAATAGAGTCTTTGAGTCTTTTATTTATTTTTAATTGTTTTTCTTTAAGTCAATCTCAAAACGTCTTAAAACTTTTTTTAAAATCTAGGTCTTACTAAATGTTTGTTATTATTCCATTACAGTGACTAGATTCCATGCAGAATTTGACGAATTTGTGGGTTTAGTCAAAAAATTCAAATTGAGATCTTGGAGAGATTTAAAAATCCCTTGTCTAACCATTTTGATGCTTGGATTGAGGTAATCTTTAATGATCCTGTTTTTATAAGACTTGGTTAACTATTGCCTAAAGTTTATGCCTTGAAAATTGCTTTTCAAAAATGTGTGGTATGGGTGACATAATATCTATTGATGAAATGGCTTTAAAAAGAAAATCAGAGAGTAAAAAAAATTTTACAAATATATTATTAAAGCCAAGTTTAAAAGAATCATAGGAAAAAATTTATATCTCGAATACATTAAAAATTAAAATTATTAAGCTCATCTTAATATGAGCTTGTTTCCTAAGCCTATGGTTGATTTCCCTCTAATCTATAGTGAAATCACAATTTGGATATTCCTATGCATACCAGATATGTGAAGGGTCGGCAATGTTTTGTATGATTACTAAGGCGTACTCTTTAATGTACATATCATTAACATTATTATTACTGATTACTAATGAAAAAGGCTAAAGAATGGAAACGCAGGGGCTTAGTGAAGAGCTAAATAAGATTGATATTAATGACCCTGCCTAATTATTTGTTAGATATTTATTGTGAGAATTGAATTCCAGATCTGAATGGTGGATGGACAATAAGGTAACGATATAGAAAAATAAACTACAGAGGATGAATTATTTGTTACTCTTTGCGTTTTATTGATTGCTCAAGGATGATCAAGAGTTAGTATGGGTGAGATCAAATTATTCTATTAATTATATATCTAACTCACCTAATTCTTGACCGTCGAAGAGTATTATTCGATGGTTTTAGCTAGTTTTCAAATCGTAAGGAAAAATTAAAGCTTAATGTAAAAACATGCTAAAAGAGGAGTATTTAGAGCTACTTACGGACATAATCAAATTGGATCACGAAACTCACTCTCTGACCGAGTGTAGAGCCTCGTGTTGAGGACTATAGTGTCCCACGTAGTGATGTTCCAAGGGAAGGACACGTGATGAGATAAATAAGAAAATTGAGGACGTTGACTCAGCAGTGGCAGTGTGTGCATGGTTAACCGTAATCCTGTTCTAAAAGCGGAATAGTAGAATCTGAGCATCTTTTAAGATAAATATCTTTCACATCAGATATCTAATTTAAGTGATTAAAATTTTTATTGAAATAGGAAATAATTATATACAACTTTCCAAGAGGATTCTGAATCTAATTCCCCAACATATTTCTGCCTATAGAGCCAATTAAGTCTGTGGATAGAATCATCTAATTAGGCTCCCAGTTTTTGAAGTTTTTGATTTTTATCTTCTCAAGTCTGGATCTTAAAGTTTCTAGAAGATAATTATAAGAAGTCTACATCAAATTCTCACAGGTCCGATTACCAAAGTGTTGGATGTCACTCAAAGTTGTAAAAGGAGGTCTCTGCCCCCTTCTTTCAATATGTTGAATCAAGAACTTGCAATGCTTAGTGGCATGTGTCTACCACTAACATCAAGCACGAAATATTTAGGTTTCGAATTCGCAACCGCCAGTGAAAAACTGTAGAGGATGGAAGAACTTAGCCGAGTTTGTAGGGATTCTTACCTGTTCTATTATGTATTTTTTCCATGGCCATGTGGAGGTAATTTCCTTTGTGTGGTTCTGAGTGTGATGAAAGTGATGACTTATGCATTGATATTTTGAGCTTATTATTCTTAATAAAGTGTTTGATGTTATGTTTATTGAGCTTCAAATTGTGCATGTTTAAGTGGTTAACATACTCAATATTGGCTAAGGCATACAAACTAGAAAAAAACTCCCCATCATTACTCGTTAATCGTATGTCTTTCTTCTTTTCTTCTATCTTGCATGATTAAAATATATAATTTGCATGATTGGTTGTAAGGTATAATAATGTTAAGATAGGAGCTAGCCATTGTTTATAACTTGTCACACTATCATAGTGCATGAGTACGTATATGTTGCTAAGTTTCGGTCGTAACACGATTTTCATGTTTTGTATTAATGATCAATGCAGTCCCAAGTCAATCACATGAGCCATACGTCTGTCTTACTGATTTTATCTTCCTTTAGCTACGCAGGTTGATTGTCACCAGTTTCACAATGTAAAGAGCTTTTCTCTCTACCTATTTTTTAGTTGTGTAGTTACAGTTGTAATTTCTCTTATAGTGAGTACCTCCTCTCTTCATGGATCATTTTGAAACCATGAACGAGTAGTGAACTTAGGTGTTAAGCCTCACAGCCCCTACCTATCATGTAAAGACGCTCGATTCTAATAAGTTCATTTCATATATTCTTGTTATATTCTTTATCTTTACTCACATTATACCATTTGCTTAACTATATGAGTTACAAATGAGAACTCATACTCCATAATGAGAATTGCTCTATGAAGAAGATCAAGATGGGATAAGGTTGTTGTGGTTCACTCCTGATTCGGATAATCAACACATGTTGTTGAATTCCATTTATATGCATCGTATCAATTATCATGCTTAGGTTAGGATGCCAACATAAAGTGACAGAGTGTTGGGTTAGATCTGAACTAAATAATTTGAGATATATAAGCAATGACTATGTTATATTACATGTTACACAGAATTTGGATTTGTCATATATGTACATCACAATCACTATTCGATATCTTTCTGGCGACGGAAGAAGTAATTAGGAATGGACATTTGTAAGGGATACGTCGACATGACTCACTAGGGTTGAATCGTTCAAAATGATGCATGAGCCATTGAACCACACGGCATATATTGAATGTATATATCTAATCTTTTCCATCAACTCTGATTGACTTGTGCTTTGATATCACAACTAACTGCTATCAATCATCGTTCATTGAATTAAATCAAATTAAATAAAAAAAACAATATAAATTCAACTGCTAGAAAAATATTAAATGTAAAATATGTAGGGAGAGGAGAGGAGAGTTGGAAATGAATTATTTATTGGGCGGGCATGCACGTGGGATGTTGAACTCCCTAGTTGTCTTTGTATGAAATAATCGGACAAATAACGGTGACCCCCAATCTCAGTCATTTTTACTCTTGTGACAATTTATCGTTGATTTTGAATGTTTTTTATTTTTTAACGTAACACGTGACGTCTCATGACTGATGGTGTACACGACATATATATATATATATATATATATATATATATATATATATATATATATATATATAGGGTGGATCAGTTGAGAACCTCCTTAAGTTGAGAACCTTGTGGACAAACGTGGACCAATCATTTTCTACGTAAAACGACTGTGTTTTGATACTTACATATTAATTTTTGTAACTTCATTTATTATGTCTCTTTATTATGTCCAATTAATAATTTTAGTAACGTATATTTGGGTGAGCAAATTAGTCAATCATTTATTTATTACTGTATCTCTCTCTATCTCTTCACAATCTCTCATCCTCCAAATTTCTTCTTCATCTCCAAACTCACCCACAA
>NQLW01000046.1:938516-953856 GCA_002312845.1 Kalanchoe fedtschenkoi | reverse complement strand
GACAGTATTGCTGACTAGACTGTGACTAAGATGAAAGCCACTGGACAATTTTTGGATGGCGAAATTCGGAAAATGCACCACACATTTTCTATGAATGATTGCTAACTAACGTCAAAACATTTGGTGTTTATGTGACATGTGAAGCAATTCCAGATTAAGACGTAGATATTTTTCCCCCCCTCCTTCTCTTATGGGGAGGTGCATGGGATCTGACCTCACCCTGAATCAATCCAAGGCAGAACTTGTCTCTGAATGTTACAAAAATTTAACAATCACGATTACATGTATCATTGATAGAGAAATGTTTGTCATGTGGAGCTTTGAAAAATCAATGAAAATCAAATTTATTATCGATGGAGAATTTTCATCTGTAATTTTGATATTTCAGAACTGTATATGGCATCACATCATTAGTGATGTGTGTGGTGACATACCACTACGTCCACTGAAAAATGAATCTAACTACCAGCCAAAGTATGGCTCAACTTGGCCAATCGATTGATTGATTGATGGAGGGAGTCACTTGTGAAGAAAGGTTGGTCCATATATAGTTCCGCATGATCTGCGTATGTGGGAATTGAGCTTATGACAACTATGGAGATAATAAGTGAGTGCAGCGTGAGAGAGATGTGGGCAATAATATACTCCAATGCCAGAATGTAGACAGACTATTTTTAAACTAACTATTACAAAATAGAGCCCAGCAATGATATGCAGTGGCCACCGGAAAACTGGATTTGTTTAATGAAATTGACATTCGACAAAAGTGAGTTGAGTGATCTGGAGAAAACCTTACCGGATAAATAAATGCAAGTATGCCCAGATTAGGGATTTTTCACCCATTGTAAAAAATATATATATATTAAAAATTTCAACTAGATTTTTAATTTTATCCTCCGAATTCAAATTAAAAATAATGAACAAACTCATGCACAAAAGTACTCTCTACTACGCCTACTCACTTCTAACCTATTAAATAATAACAAGACGAGTTTTATGGTAGATGGGAATAAGCATACGAAAGAGGAAATGAATAGCACTGACATCTCTGGACTTTGTAACACCTGTCAGACTTCTCTGCATTAATCTCTTTCTGCCAAAACTCATGGCATCTTTTTGGAACTAATTATATGGGAACGTGATGCAAAGGTTTTGTATTTATATCGGTAATCATAATACTGAAAACAGCTAATAGAGAGGAATTGACAACTCAATCTCTATCAGCTCAAAATTGAGACAACAATCAATAAAGAAGAAGAGTGCCCGCGCCAAGACATCTATCAGATAAGCTGCTGAACATATTTCGCCTGCTTGGTTTTTTAGCCTCAGTGCAGCATTATTTTTCAGCACTTCAAGATACTACATAGACACTAAAACTCTCATGTTCCCTTTTCTTGGACCCATTGTTTGCTCCTACTGACGGCAGCACATTTTATTCTCCATGTTCACTAAGGCTGTGTTTGGTTTAGGGAAAATTGTAGGGAAGGAAAATTTGATGGAAAGTGAAATCCATCATGGATTCCATGTTATTTTCCTTTGTCTGGTTTAGAATGGAAAATGCGAAGGAAAGTTCCAAATTCCTTTTAATTTACCTTAACTTTCCTTCTAACTTTCCACCTAATTTTCTTTCCATCGTATTTTCCATTTAAACCAAACATTGAATTTTACCAATTTTCCTCCATATTTTCCTTTCCACTAAATTTTCCCTAAACCAAACACAGCCTAACTGTGATGAAATAAGAGAGTTTCACACCCTATATTTACAGATGTGGCAAGCATTCTGTTTTGCTTCTAAGCATATCATGAAGATTTTGTTCTTTTTTTTTTCAGGTGGATGTGTGGCGAAATATTGTTGGTCTACATCATTCACGATGACTGCTGTCAACACACTGAGTCATTTGATACTGCGAATAAAATGCAAATCCGATGTTTGGAATATATTCTTTTCAATATCATCATGTCGCTGGGAATGATTGCATTCATGAACATGGAAAATGCAGAAAGAATCATTTCAAGGGACCATCGGGCCTGAAGCACATGCCATCACCAAATGAGAGCTGAAAAGATGTGCCCTTGCCCCTTGCCAGTCAGTCAATGAACACAGCACAACTTGGCCTTTAGCGAAATCTTAAGGCTATATGTGTATACGTACACGCGGGGCTGCAAAGAATTCGCATGATTCAGTATGGGAGGTGTGGAATAATAATCAAGTCTGATTGTATATAGGCATAAAAATACACTCGAACTAGTTGAGTTGTGCAGGCAAACTGATTCTGGTCATCCAGTCTTGAAAGAATAGGAATTTATATTTATGGCCTTTTGTCAAACCATATATTCGTTAAAATGAGCAGCCACAGACTAAATGAAGCAGCAAATAAAGGAATGTTAAGATTTTCCGAAATCCGCTGCTGGATTGTGTTGAGTTAATAAAATTATGCATTCAGGTCAAGGTGAATAAAGCATCTGTATAGAGTCACTTGGAGTAGTCATATTCATGTTTGGCACAATCTGATTCATAACTTTTTATCATTTTGAGCTATCTCAGACAGTAAGCTCTTCCAGTTATCCAAAAAGACACTTAACCTGTGTTTGGTTTAGTGAAAATGAGGAGGAAAGGAAAATGGCATTGAAAATGAATTCTCAATAAATTTCACCCCAATTTTCCTCTTGTTTGGTAGAGAAGAAATTTTTAGGAGGAAGTATTGAAACACTCTTTGTTTTAATCCAATCTTTTTCATCATTTATTAATATGTATTGTTGTTCAAACTTGGTCCTCGCTCAGTTCTGAAAATGAAAATCCAAATAATTTTCCAAATGCAATCTGCAAGTCAGCTTCTCTCCTAAATTTTCCAGGAGCATCCAGCTGCCTTTCTTACTGATAACAGCAGAAACAATCTCTAGTCAGCCAAGAACAGCCAACAACATTAGCGTTTGGCAAACATATATATATGACAGGGAAAGAGTAGTTTGCAAAGTTGCAGCAGTGATTGGAGAAAGAATGAGGCTGTCAGAAACCAACAATGCTTGCCTTTGAGAAAGCACAAAGCTTAACCAAACGATTGAGCTCCGAGACTGGCCAAGGCAAGTCATTCTTGGCATCCAACAAAACCTCTTCTTCTGGATAGTAAGTTCATTCCTCGTTATGTTTTTTCTTTTTCTTTTTGAAGATACACCTCTATTTATAGCTTGCCCACAGTAGAAAACTGCAGAGAATAATACTTTGAGTCTCCAGCTCCAGCTCCAGCTCCATTCTTATTAAATATGCCTTCTTCATATATCCTTTAGGCTTTGTTTGGTTTATGAAAAGTTAGAGGGGAAGGAAAATGTGAGAGAAAACTTGTAAAGTTCATTGTTTTGTTTGGAGAAAATTGAGGACAAAGAAAATTAGAAGGAAAGTTTAGGGTACTTTCCATCTCATTTTCTCTATCATTTTCCTTTTCTTTTCCCTAAACCAAACACAGCCTTAAAGAGCATATAGCATACACAGTGCATGGATGGAGGACTTGTCATGGACTCATGGCGCCACAATTCAGCAGCATATATGTAAATATTCTCTCCAATCGCGACACTGAATGGACCCAGATAATTCATTATTTGTCAACACATGCATGCTCAAAATAAAGGACTGCACACAAAAGATATATTCTTGTGGAGATTTAGGAGGATGAGGCATCTGATCAAAATTCCCTACATGCATGTCAATGGATCATTTCTGAAGTCAATTTGTCAACATGAAGATGTAGACAGATTATTTCATGGCAGACACATATATATATACATGGTGGATAGATTTTATTCCTCAGTTTTGGAAAATAACCGAACTTCACAACTGTGGTATTCATCTAGTAGGGTAGAATGATAATTAAATAAAAAGGCAGGGTAGAAACGATATTGAAAATTAGAGAAAGGGTACTTTGAAAAAAAAATCCATATATCCACGCATGAAGTATAAGTAACAGAACAAACCAATCTCAGAAAATCGAGATGTTGCTCATTCCTGCATCAATGGCACAATCCAGGACTCCATCTGGAGTTGCACTGAGACAAATATATTATATAATAGATAAAAAAAAACTAAAAACTAAAGTATCTGCATCAGGCTGGATAACAAGCTATAATACTAATATTGATGCTTGCCTGTATCCTATGGCAAAGCGAAGTAGTATTCCCTTTTCCCTCTCCAACTTCTTTAGCCCCTCACCTGCAACCGTAAACAATCACCACATTAAGCAAGAATCAAATCCTTGCAACACGGCATTACATAGTCATCACTCGCAACCAGGGGAGACTTGATAATATTATATTTTTTGAGGCATCCAAGTGCCTATTATTGAACCTCTGCGCTTTCTGGTACCAAATGCAGTGATGATGCCCATAACAAAAAAACATCTTTTACCTTAAAAGTGAAATAGATCCTCCATCATTGCTTGTTATTGAAGGTCTGGCAACAGGTGGCTGTAATTGTGATTTTTTTTTCCCTTCATAACCCAGCTATTAAATAAACTAACACTTCAAATATATATATGCTTGGTCAATATTTTGTTTCCTTATTTACATTCGCAAAGGCTAATAAGTTCACAGTAAGTAAATTCATAAAACGGTTGGAATAATAGAAATCCTGGATCCATAATGCAGAAATGAGCAGGTTTACACCCTTCCTCTGACATACATAAGAATAAAAATCTTTGATTCCTCCTTTGAAAATTCCAATCTCCAAGTAAATGAAAATCCATCATGGATTCTAGCAGAATTAATGTGCCTAGAGTCATGAATATTGGTAAACAGAGCAGCAAATGTCCTTGAAGATAAACACAAGATGAACTTAATTTAAGATGTAGTATAAAAGCATTAAAGGGAATTCAAAGCACTTTGATCACTAACTTCACATCGCCTTTTCATTCATTGTTCTTGTCCATTTTATTTAATTGCCGCACAGGACGAACATCATTTTCATAATCTATAAATATCGGATTAACAATAGAAACATAACAAGATGATATATAAACAAACTAATTGGAAAGAGTAACAAAATAAGTTATGCCAAGCACTCATTAATATGTCAAACAACTTACACCTGCAATGGGCCTCTAATGAGCAAAATGTTCGTAACAGATATTGAATCAGATACCATAGAAGCTTTCTTCCTGTTAGATAACCCTGTAGGGCAAGCACACGAGATCAACAATCAGTTGTTGTTACTGGTCACATAGGTTTCCGTTGATATTTTAGAGTACCCAACATCATCAAAAAGTTGCTTCCGAACAACACCATGCAGCTGCTCAAACAACTCTTTCTTGAGCGACTCAAAAGCCAGATCTAGCCTCTCAAGCTGTTCCATTGCATTTTGGTTGTACATGAACAGCCCGTAGTAAAGATCAAAACTATCTCCGGCCGTATTGGATACTAAGTTCAACAGGGTATCATATCCTTTGGTGTTAATTGGTGTTGACTTCAGATGCAACTTCTCAAGAATCCTACCCACAGTGTGTGTAATGAACTGGGTACCAGCCGCATTCCGATCATGCTCAACGCAAGACATCTCCACCATTCGACACCCTTCTCTCGAAAAAATATCTAAGAACCGTTTACAGCGAGAAACTCTTGATTCATCAGTACCAATTCGGACTTTATCATAGACAAAAGGAAGACCATTCCACCCATTTTTACCACTCTCAGGACCAAACATAGGATGTGTGCATAGTATATCAAAATCTGCAGGCAAATTTTGAATAAAGAAGTTCTTTGGGAACTCTTTAACTGAGAGTACGTCAACAAACAAAGTGCTTCTCTTTAATCTTTGCAATGGCAGAGACTTCAACACCTTCTCGGTTGACAATATTGACGTGCATAGCAAAACTACATCTGGATGCTCTTCACAGAGGTCATCAGCATCAGAGAAGAAAGTGGCACCCATATTCTGTGCCACATCCACATAATTGGATCTAGAATATGCTAACACGTGATGACCTTGACGAACCATGGTTTTCGCAATGAACTGCCCAAAATTTCCAAATCCAACGACAGCAATTCTGAGTTTTTCACTGTCACCCAGACTATTTGAAAACAAAGCCTTGTAGGATGTTATGGAGAATATATCTTCTGGCCTGCCGATTATGACTACATACTTAGTAACAGAAAACAAGTCTCAAAAGTTTCGACAAACGCATTCACTATTTTCAATTATTGTTGACTATTACTTTGTGTATCTCTGAATATGCTTATATATTGCTATCTATGTATAATGATCATAAGAGAATCTTAAAACATGAAGCTCATTTTCTTGACAGTAAAAGTACAAAACAGAAAAATCCGGGTTTCGAAAACACGAAAACAAAGTGAAATAAAGAAAAAGAGAGAAAAAAACTGAAAACAAATACCTCAGAGACTGGGTCACTTTGGCCAAAGCATGACTATTATTACTGAATCCGGAAACTGTAGAGTTTTCAGCCAAAAGCTGCACCTTTTTCCCAGCAAGGCCATTATCCCCACTGCCAAACAATTGCTTTCTCAAAATTCCATGAACATGCCCAAACAATTGCTTCCTTAATGCCTCAAACCCCAAATCTAACCTCTCCAATTGCTCCATGGCATTAGTATTGTACATGAACAATCCATAATACAAATCAAAACTGTCTCCGGATGTATTCTCAACCAAATCCAGCAGACTCTCATAACCCTTGGTATTGATGTCGGTGGACTCCAGCTCCAAACTGTGCAAAATCCTACCAACTGTATGAGTCAAAAACTGGGACCTTACGGCGTGCATATCATGCTCCGCGCAGCTCATTTCCACCATTTTACACCCTTCCCTCTCAAATATATCAAGAAATTTGTCAGAGCGAGATATCCTCGACTCCTCGTTCCCAATCCTGACCTTTTCATAAACAAAGGACAATCCACTCCAGCCATTCTTGCCGCTCTGAGGACCAAACATGGGATGTGTGCATAAAATATCGAAATGGGGAGGCAGAGTCCGTAGCAACAAGCTCTTGGGAAATTCCTTCACGGAGAGAACATCAACGAACAATGTATTTCTCTTGAATCTATGCAAGGGCAGTGAATTGAGCACCTGTTCGGAAGATATGATGGAGGTGCAGAGGAGGACGACATCAGGGTGCTGCTCGCACACGTCATGCGGGTCGGGGAAGAAGGTGGCACCGAGATTTGCCGCAACATCGGTGTAGTCAGATCGGGAATGGGCCAGCACAGTGTGACCTTGCCGGATGAGGGTTCTGGCGAGAAATTGACCAAAGTTGCCGAATCCGATAATGGCAATTTTGAGTTTGGGGGCGGAGTTGAAGTGGAGGGAGAGCTTGGATTCATAATCGAAGGACTGAGCTGCGTCTAGAGCTCTGACTTGCAGGAACCGGTGGCGGCGGCGGCGGTTGTGGTAGGAGGCGGTAGTGAAGCGAATGTGGGAGGTGTATGACTTGGGATGCGGGGAGAGTGATAGTGGATCCGAGAAGGCGGCGCGCGCCGTGCCGGAGGCGGAAGCCACCGGCATCTTCCTCTCTACCTCCCAAACTCGATTGAGAGTTTTTCAAAGGATTTTTTTTTTCACCCACGTTTGGTTTATATTCTCTCCCCCTCTCGAAGATGTTACGTGTCTATTTTTTATTCAATCACGTTTTCAGCACGACTTCCTTCGGCCTGGTGGACACCGACATTATAAAAATCTTAAAATCAACAACTGCATAAGTTCACATTTATTAGTGCGGATTAATAGTTGGATATGATAATTAATAATAGTTTAATATGTTTAATTGCAAATAAGATAAGTATTAATAATCTTAATAAATATATTTTAACTCTAAACATCATAATTATTTATCCATCCAAATTAGGTGTGATTATTTACCCATAACAGAACTGCTACAAAACTTACTCTAAATGTTTAATAAATTTATCTTCGGGATTTGGCAAGAATTTGATATTTGATTTATATTACTATTTTGAGTTGAGGTTTTGTTTTGTTGATGATTGTGGAAGTGGGTTTGGTGGTGCAACTAAGGTGTTATGTTACTGGTGTAAAGGAAGTGTGAGAAGGAAGGAGCGTATGCGATGTAAATAAGTCCTGCAAGTATCCGAATGAGGTGAGAATCAGAAAACAATAAGAATAGATTAGTCTGTTCTTCTCCTAATTTTATCTTCTATGTCTATCTATTCTGAAGTACAATACAATTTGGTGCTTCTTTATTGACAGAGACAACTTACACAACCATTTCCGACACCAAATAGACAACCACAGACAGAATCATACACTCACAAACCAACTATCAAGAGGTCGATACATGCCTCCAACCCATGAAGAACAGAAAAAAGTGGTACAGTTCTTGAGCGAAAAACAGTTGACAGAAACCGTCAAAATGTTGAATGTCATAGATGACCTACTGAAAAATCAGGACGAGAGATCTTCTTCATTGAGAGTTGAGAAACGACTCATACATCCGAACTATCCCTCACCTCTGCTTCCCATATCACCCACTTCTCCATTTCTAGTTTCACCAAATAGCTTTAATGACATTGTTCCTCCAGCTTATATTCACTATCCCAATGCTCACTTATAACCCACAACTCACTTACAACCAACAATCTGAGTCATATACTCACTTCATAGTTAAACTATCCCGATGAGAGGTTCCTTACTCTAACAAAGAAGAAGTGGAAGAGTGGTTCTTTCAAATAGAGAGATACTTCGACCACCACAAAAACTCATCACGAACATAGGTTACAAACTAGCCTCCTTTTACAAGATTGGAGAAGCGCTATGATGGTACCAGTGGACGCACTTCACTCAGCAAATCTCAAATTGAGAAAGAGCTTTCAAAGACTTGTGCGCGAGATTCGGCCCAAACGAGTTTTGGAATGCTGATATTGCACTCAACAAGCTTAACCAAACCACCACAGTCTCAATATACATCTTGAACAAACTTAAGGAAGAAATCTATCGAGAGATCATTCTCCTTCGACCATCCAACCTTTAGGAGGCAATGGAAATGGTGAGAATAGCCGAGGAGAAATTGCAAGCCTTCCGATCTCTTTTTAAGCGATCTCTCACCATAAGAAATCTGAAACCTCACACCACACCCTTTTTGCGCCAGCCTAGCCCAACTAGTAACACCCTCCAAAACCCTACAACCATAAAACTCATACCCATCAAGAAGCTAACCTTACCCGATATGATGGCCCGACAAGAGAAAGAATTTTGTAACAATTATGATAAACAGTTTAATCCTGACCACAAATGCAAACCCTGTTTTTAATCCTTTTTTAATGGTAAAGAATGAGAAAGAAACACAATGAAATTGATGGAAGAAGGGGCAGCCAAACATGTCATGCAAGCCTCTGCTAAAGTGGTGATAGAAATAATGCGCACACCATCAGGTGGATTACAAGTGTGAAGACGCATGAATAACAGTTTTGTATACCATGTTATGAATAACATATTTATTCAATGTGAGGGCTCTACGTCCCAATATACACATGTACGTGAATTAGCAAATGCGCACAAAACCAAACGAAAAATGTGTTGACACATGAAAACCTGTTGCACTTTTGTTTGGAGAAGTGTCTTAACTTTGAAGTTCAGATTTCAGACAGATTAACTTTTGAAGTTTTTGTATGTACAATGGTTGTCAGAGGTGAGAAGAATGCAAATGTCAACCACTAATTGTCTCAGAAAATATTCTGCTACCCGAGGCAAATGAAACCACAAACACACCATTTCTATCGGCCATCCTTTACCTGCAACTTATTTGCAACATTAGATTAGACGACAGCTACCAGAGCTAGCACATTCAATCACTAGTAATCGTCTTCAGTATCATCAGCATCTTTATCCTCAGAATCACTCAAAGTGTAAGTAACTGGTCGTCGGTTTCCTCTTTGTGGTCGCACCCTCATAATTTCTACCTCATCCTCCCTCACTTCCTCTGTGCTATTGCTAGTAGAAGAACCAGAACCACTCTTCTTGTTGAAGGGAGATGCTCTCATCTTCCTCACTTTCTTCTCTGGCGATTCCACAGCAGGTTTGAAAATGTCTGTTACTAGTTTCTGCCCAACAATCTTATCTTGCTTCTTAGACGGCTGCCTCTTCTTTCCTCCTGCTGCTTGAGTTTTCTTGGCAGCAATGCCAAAATCTTCATCAGAATCATCAGCATCAGATGTTATGTCAACTGTCTTTGCAGGCTTCTTTGCAGCAACAGATTTTTTTATTGCAACTTTTTTCTGTGCTTGTTGTGAAAATGGTGCAGGGGCAGTCTCCATGACTATGGATGAACAAAATCTCGATTACGATTATGATAACACCTCAGAGGTGAAACTTGTAGAAGAATGACCTACCTTCAGAATGTTCTGGAGAAGAATCAAGATTGTAAACAGCCAGTCGATCTTTCAAAGCCATGACTTCATCCTCAACATCATCCATTGCTACCTGCTTCTGCACATAATGGACAGTTTACTTGTTTGATTCAAATGACTGAAATAAATCCACTTTAAAAAATATGTGTAAAACACAAGTAATACCTTTGCAGGTGGTTTTTTAGATGCAGCCTTCGCTTTGGGTTTCACGATCCCAGCCGGATTTTCTGTCACACAGCCACAATATTAAATTAAATTATGTAATTGATAGGAAAGCTTGTCATAATAAATCCAATTGCTATACCTATCTCAGTAGTTGAGGTGTCCATCATATCAGTTACAGATTCAGGTTTTACTGTCTTTTTATTGTTCTTTCGCGGAACTGGTGGAGCTTTTCTACCACCAGCTGCAGTGGTGACCTTTATTTTTGACTTCCGAATAGCTTCCTCTGCATCCTTTTTGTCTTGTTCCTGATTTGAAGAGACAGCTGGGAGTTAAAAAAACCAAAGAATTTAAGTCCAAACATATAAATGGAACCTTAAGTATGATAACCATACATCAAGTTGTTTCTCAAGAGCATCAAGATCTTTCAGCCACAGTGACTTCGGGGATGAACCTCTCAGCTCGTTGACCTCATAGTTAAGCTTGTCCCTCTCAGCGCATAGCTCCTGCACCTTCTCAAGGGTGAGAGTACCAATTGCCATCGACAGTAAATACTCATAGTCACCCGCTTGGACACCTTTAGCCACCTCAGTATCCTCTGATGAATCTGCATCCTCATTTTCATCAGCAATCACATCTTCTATTGTCTTCTTTTTTGGGAAAGGAGTGAAGCCTTTTTGCTTCAATTCCAGGAACAGCTCAGCTCTTTTCCGATTGTTGACTATAATCTTCCCTTCCACAACATTGAGAATGAACCTGACTCTATTGTCTAGTTTCAGCAATTCACTTTCAAGGTTACCAAGCATAACTCTCTGCAGAAGTAAAATTGACAGTAAGGAAGCATAGAAGCTTTCATTATGACTTTTTAAATAGAATATGAAAATGGCAAATTCTACCTTTCTATTTTCATAAAACTCGAGCCTCAAATGATAGAAATCTTCGAGTACTGCAGATTCAGAATACAATTAGTTCAGCATATTTCAAATGCCAATTGGATACATCACGAGAAAGAGATATTATGAATGAAAGACACGACTTACTTTGTTCTGGATTGTCATACTTCTTGATCACACCTTTTGCATCAAACAAATGCATGTTACTTGTGCTGATTGTAGTAGTCAGCTTAAATTTTTTGTACAAGCTTTCTTGGAGTGCCATTTTCATGTTTTCTTCAGATAATATGATTTCAAAGTGCACACTGGCATCATCACTGTGCTCTCTTACATCCTTCAAAAACAATATTCAATTTCATGTTGCTGCCAAGTAAAATTTCTGCATTGTACGTCAATTCATCAGTACCCAAAAGAAGGAAGATACTTTACCTCAATGAATGGATTCATATTTTTTATCTTGTCAACCTTGTTGGTCTTGTCCTTGTCATTTCCAATCAACATTGAGAACAGAAACTCCTTATAATCTTGAGTCCATCTCCTTACAGGCAGCTCAGTAATTCGCAGAGTTGTTTCATTGACTTGTTCAATAATGCCAGTAACGGTGTATGTTACTCCACCTTCTTTAGTGGCAGTCTGCTCTATGGAGCCTCTAAACCCTCGATACCAGGGTTGCATAGGATCCATCATCTCATCATTCAGCAAATGCCTAATATTGGTCACTATATCCCTTGGATTGTAATTTGGGACAAAAGTGCTCCACCCTGTACCAATGCCTTCACTTCCATTTACTAATACCATAGGTATGACAGGAATGTACCTGATCACAGAAAACTCAATGAGTGCAAAGCTCTACAGAACATAACATCAGATGCAATAATATATCTAACTTGCCAGGTAGGTTCAATCTTTTGTCCATCCTCATTCAAATAGTGTAGCAGTTGGTCATCGTCCTTGGGAAAGAGGAACCTTGTGATGGGAGACAGGTTAGTGTGGAGATACCTGGGACTTGCATGATCTTTCCCACCCTGGAAAATAAAATATTAAAATTCTAATTATTGTTCTTCTGTTTTTTTTTTATGTTACAAATCCTGTTCATATGTCCCAGCTAGCACAATAACATTACAATGTCTCAGTAAGAAAACATTTCATTGTAAGGAATAAAAGATAAAAATTCTCACATGGTTTCGGGTTCCGAACTGTCCATTTGGAGCGAGGAGGTTAATGTTGTTGCTGCCTACAAAATCTTGTGCCATTCCAACAATGGTGGTTGCTAGACTTTGCTCTCCATGATGGTAAGCAGAATGCTCCGAGACATAACCAGAAAATTGGGCAACTTTAGCTTCCTTCACAAAGTTTCGCTTGAAAGAACAGAACAGAATCTTCCTTTGACCCGGTTTGAATCCATCAACCATTGATGGGATGGATCTTTGGAGATCAGCCAAGGAAAAAAGTATGAGCTCTTTGTTTACAAAGTCAGTGTACCTAACAAGTTTCCCTTTCTGATCAAGGAAGGTTCCAGGCTGCAATTGATATATAAAATAAAATAAATCAATTAAACAACCGACAAGTATAGAATATTAATATATATGTGTACGTAATTTGTAGCTGACTTCACTACCTCAAACTGACGAAGCCAATTTTTACGTGCTTCGATTTTCTTTTTACTGAAGGCAAGCTCTATGGCTTCACCATCCTGATCGTCAGACCAGACAAAATCTTTCTTATGCTTATTGAGCTCTGCAAAATACTCCTTCCCTTCTTTTGATGTGCTAGTTCCCAATCCCTGTAGGTTAAGTGGTGAACACATTATGGGTGCAATGAAAGAAGCTAGCAGTTGATGTATTCATTAACTTACCTTGTAGTACTTGATATGCCATCCAGTTGCATTTCCTAAATTTCTTTTCCACTCTTCATACTCAGGCATGGTATAAAATGACAGTACCTTCCCACTCTTGTGTGTGGCCTAGAAGATCATCCATAAAATTCAAAATATATTGGTAACAAATCAAATTAGTTCACTGATCAAAGATAGCAACAGCTGTTCTAACCTTAACAATTGGGGTGATAAATTCCACAAGAAAAGATGGGATTTTAAGCAGTGATGGCCAGAAAGAATGTATGAAATTGATCAGTAACCCTTTAATATGTGATCCATCATGATCCTGCATCAACATGCATCATAAACGTCAAGTACGACTTACATCAAATGAGAGAATCAAAATTACAATGACAACTAAATATACTGCGAAGTCAATCTGATAAACAGAACCTGGTCAGTCATGATCATCAAATGGCCATATCTTAGTGACTTCGTGTTTTCATATTGCTTCTCTTGCTGCAGGCCGAGAATTTTTTTGATGCTTTGAATTTCTGCATTTTCTTTTATTTGTTTGCTATTTGCTTCCCTGACATTAAGCAACTTCCCTCTTAATGGGAACACTCCATAATGGTCCCTCCCTACCACAGAGATTCCAGCCATCTATAAACAAATGGATTAAACCAATTTATTAGAAACACAATTAACACTACAGGATCATAAACATGTCATTTTTTAAGCTCCGACTTACAGCAAGTGCTTTAGCTGAGTCTCCTTCTGTCAATATTAAAGTACAGTTTTCTGAATTTCTCCCCCCAGCATCATTAGCATCTTCAAGCTTGGGAATTCCCAGAATTCTCCCTGTTTTCGTACCATCTGTTTTCTTAAGCTCTTTGTTTTTCTTGAACTCAGCCCATGAAAGGAGGATTTCCACAATTCCAGACTTCGAAACTAAATTTATAAAAACCATAGATGAACCGTAAGATCATTAGATCTTGCACCAAGTATATGTATGCACAAATTAAATAAATATGGGTGTGTATATTTGTGTGAACACAAACCTTTCTTCAAAAAATCTGGTGAAAGAGTACACGAAGAACCAAAACTGCTTTGACGAATAGTTAAGGTTTCCTTGGTTTGGGAATCAAATGCCGGGTTGTCAATCAGAGAGTTGACAAAAACCCATAAATGATTCTTCACAGTATGGGCTTTAACATTTGCATGCTTATTTTTTTTGTTGACAATCTCCACAATGTGACTAGTTATCTGGTTAGTCACGTAATCAACATGAGTTCCTCCTTTGATAGTGGCGATTCCATTTACAAAACTAACCTGGTATGTTACATAAAGTGTTAAGTACACCAAATATGTAGAAAATCATCAGTCAAAATAGGGGTTTAAGGAGTAATGTTGATGCTCACATACCTGTTGAAACTGCCCTTCACTAAGACTCACACAAACTTCCCACCTATCATTGACTTTCTCGGTGATCCTAATTTCAGAAACGGGTCTTTCTTAAACACATTATCTAGTGAACTAAAAGAAAAGCTGTAGTAGAAAAGTGGCATACCTTGGCAATGGTTCTTTTCTGGATTTAGCTGCTGAACTAAGGTAGAGACCAACATAGTCAAGGAAGGATTTCACGGGAACTCGCTGACCATTCAACTCAACTTTAACTGTGTGTCCTAGGCATCCAGCAAGATCAAAAACTCTTTTCTTCATCAATGCCACAGTGTCCTCTTCCAAGTATGACATGTTGAACTTGGCTAAGTCAGGCTTGAATGTGACCTTGGTCCAATTCTCGCTTGACTTGCACTTTGAAATCTGCGGCTCGGATTTGATTCCCATATTGTTTTGGAAGACCTGACATCACAATTCACAAGGACATGATTAGATAAGCATTCAAAATACGCAGATCTTCAGATACGCGAACAAGAAAGCAGCCTAATTTCCTTGCCCGTATGTTACCTGCTGGTACTTCTTCTGCCTCTTCCCGTCAGCGGTCTCAATAACGAACTCAGTTGAGAAGATATTGGTGAGCTTTGCACCGTATCCATTCCTACCTCCGGTGGTCTTCTTGACGGTGTCGTCATAGTTACTGCTAGTCAAC
>NQLW01000046.1:906710-927493 GCA_002312845.1 Kalanchoe fedtschenkoi | reverse complement strand
CCTCTTGTATGCATCTTTTAATGGTTTCTACAGAGTTGCAAATCATTTCATTTTTATGCATCTCTCATTTCTTCTTCTTAACTCCTGTTATCACCTCCTGTACGCATCTCTTTATGGTTTCTATTGAGCAGAAAATTGACCCATGTCTATTATTCACCTACCATACCATCAAGAGTTTTATCAGTTCCAGTACTTATTCTTTTTATTTCGAAAGATCCTGTTGTTTATTTCTGTTGAGTAGAAACTTGGAGTGTTGAGTGGAGTGTATTTTCTACTTGTTTCTTTAATTACATATATTTGTGAGTATTTGGGTGCATGTTGGAGTCAATTAACATTGGTGGCTTCGGGCCACTGACAAGTTTTCCAAATGAACATTTCTGTTAGGAAACTTGTAATGGGGCTTTGAACTATTAATGTTTCCCATTCGCGGTCCGAACTATCAAATTTGACATATAAGGTGCAAAAACAGCATTCTGTTACCACCGTTAAACTTTGTTAAGCACGAACTCTCTGTTAATCCCTTGTTAGTTGAATCATGATCCGGTCTCCCCTTTGCCCGAATTTTCATTAATTCCGACCAGATTCTAACCCAGTTAATAAAGCAGTTTGAGGGCGCAGTTAAGTAGAGCTAAGTTTGAGGACAAGAAGAATGACATGACGAGACAGAAGCAAGTTTTGTAACTAGATTACAAGGTAAAAATACAAAGCTTCACTCAGCTGATGCATAACTCCCGATGCATCTTCTTCACATGCAGAGACCTTAACTCTCAATGCATGTTCTTCACATGTAGAAACCTTCTGGCACACATTTCTTTTTCTTTAACATGACCTTTTCCATTGCATTCTTGAAATTAGCAGGTGTCTCCTTCATGTGACGCTCTCTTAGAGCAAGCAACCCAGCTTCAGTATATATGGCTCTTATGTCCTCTTCAGAGAATCCATCCTCAGTCATAACAACTTCTTCTATATTGACATCATCAGCCAATGTCATTCTTGAGGTGTGAATAATGAAGATGCGTCTCCTTGTCTTGATATCAGGAAGAGAGAAGTCAATCTCTCTATCAATGCAACCCGGAAGAATTCTCTTACCAGTTTTGGGTCGTCGCCCAAGTATTTCTGAATTAGTTCATTTCCAACAACACGCAAAAAGGTGGCAGATGTTGAATTTGCTACTACCTTTGCAAGAGATATCTTTTCAGTATCTGATTCTCCAAAGAGAATGACTCCCTTCTGAGGTTTGATACCAATGTCCTCATACTATTCAAGGTGTGTCAAAGGAAGTTAAAACTGAGTCTTTAATTTCTTGAACCTGAGCATCCAAACCGCCAATGTCTGCATATGATTCTAAGGAAGCCTTCTCAATTTCATCACGTACACCATTGGATCGACTTCATCTTGAAGAAGTCCAACAACAGAGAGAACTTTATTATGCAATCAAAATGGAACATCCAGGCTCAGTTGATTTTTTATCCACAAAGGACAGACACTAATGTAATAATACTTCGGTCCAAAAAAGGATGACAAAATCACTTTGGTCAATCCTCCTCGCTCTTCTTATTTACTACAAACTCCTCCATTAGCACCTAGTCCTTGATCCGCTCCAGCTTCAGCAACCTGATCTTACACTTGGATAGTGGCGTCATGTTAGAGAGGCGGGCCGCGGCCTCGGACCCCTTCTGCTTGTGCTGCTTGCGGCCTACATGAGACAGAGGGGCGAAGGGTTTGAACTAAATTTCTGAATATTTGAAATATTTGGTGTAACTGCTAAAATAATAGAGGAATTGGTGGAATTACCTAAACAATTTCTGTACTAATACAAATTATTAAATTGGTGTCTAATCAAATGTATCTTTTACAAGATAAGGTCCTGCAAAAGACAAAATATAGGCATTATGAGTGAAGAGAATTTTGGTGTGAATATTACACGGCAATTTAGAGACATATATGTGGTTAAAATGGAACTGAGGTGCATACAGAACATTATGAGGGATTATTTTTGAAGTAAGAATTGACTGAACCATAGTGTGTAACCTGGGCTGATTTTTCATTGGGCAAATGAATCAAGGTATTAATATAAATGGGATCTTGAAGAAAGGAATAGTGAGAGGCAATGTGATAGAGGCACTAGAATCAATAATCCATTAATTGGTAGCAACAATAGTAGAGAAAAGAGTAAAGACTACCTATCATGGCACCATAAATGTGAACCTCTAAAACTGGATTGTGAGATTGTTCATCAATTGAAACAATTCTTGCAACTGTTCAGTGGAGAAATGAGAATTGTCAGATGATGAAGACTTCTCAGATAACACTTCACTCTCAGCATAGACAATATTTGCACGTGAAAGATGTGAAAATTGGGCAAATTTCTGGCAATTTGTTGTGGAGTTGGAGGTTTATAATGCTTGTGACCAGGAGACATTCCAATCAGCCTATAGAATTGAATTTTTGTGTGACCAAGTTTTTGTAATAAGAACACTATACGGGTTCTTTTGAGTGTGTGTCACTTATTGTCTTAGAAACACTTTCCTTGGAAAAATTCCATTTAGCAAATAAAGATGTTCACTCACTTGTCTCAACATTGTGCAATTGTCTGTCTTTCTTCTAGCACCATCATAGAATAAACCATCTCAAGTTTAAGTATAGGCTTCATCAAAAGTATAGTACTCCGAACTATCATATATTGAGGCCCGTAAGAAATAATGTAACCTCATCCTCGATTTCCGATTGCCTTTCAATCATGTTTTACACAAGTTGTACTGCAAGTGCATTTCCTGATGTTCACCATATGCTTCACTGCATCTTTAAGTACTTTCTGTTTTGTGTAATGTCCAAATCGTTTTCTGCTAGCTCACCTTAAACTTTCTGCAGCCTCAGCTCCCAAAACCTCCATGGACTTTCCTGGTTTGGAATAGTTTATTTATTCTCAAACATTGCTTCATTTTATGACAGACTTGTCACTCAAGACTCCCAACTAAAATCAGATCACAGAAAATGAGCTTCCACAATGGCAACATGTGCTAGCTTTGCAATGCCGCTCCTGAATCTCAAGACCATCTATTTTTTCAATGTCCTATCACAACTTCTCTTTTCTCTAAAACTTAGCCATTTTTCAGATTCTTGGCTCTTCACATCATGGTCTGACCTCATCTTCTGGGCATCATCCTAAAAGCTTCAATCCAAAATTTTGAAGAAAGTTAGCTTCCTTTATGCTGGAAAATGTAGCTACAACATATGAAAATATAGAAATCAGATCGTCTACAAAAAAATGTTTTTCAACCGCGGTAAGATCTTGCAAGTTATTTAAGGTGGATTGTATCATGAAGCTCTCATGTAATTCATCCATAAGTCATACAAGGTTCAACCAAGGTTGTATAGCAAAGACGCATTTCAATCACCTTTTAGCCTAGTTTAGTTTAACACTTTGCATTCTTTTCTCAAGTTTTGTCATGAGTTTTTCAGCTCTCCTGTACATTCCATCTTAAATAAATTCGAACAACTATTTAGTAAAAATAAATTCAATCTCTAAAACCATTAATACAGTATTTTACTATGATTGTAAATTACTCTCTCCGTCCTCTAATACATGTCGTTTAAGGTTATTTTGAGTAGATTAAGATGAAGTTAATGCTAGCGGTTGAACAAATTTAATGAATGAGTGGTTGATGTTTTTTTAAAAAAATTCGTGCAAAAAATAAAATGATAGATTATTAATGGTGATAAATGATTTTTTTATTGATTATGATAAATAAGTGATTAACGTTTGATGTTTTAAGGTAATTGTTAATATTAAATACGCATTGAATAACAAATAAAAATAAATAAAAAAATTCAATTAATTGACATGTAAAAAAAAAAACAGAGAAAACATTTGGCAGCAGAATCATAATCCCGATTAGGTCTTCCGATGTTACGGGCATATGACAGAAATTTAACATTGCGGCAGTGTTGTAACTTGTATTTATTGTTAAGTTAAGGGACTTGAATCGAATTTAAATAATTTACTGACTAGTGAGAAGATATCGCGAGAGAAGTAGGGTTTTGGGTGCTGGCATTGTTTGGGTGAAAATGGAGGAGGTGTGCGAAGGTAAGGAATTCTCGTTTCCGAAATCGGAGGAAGAGATTCAGAGCTTCTGGAGCGAAATCAAAGCGTTCGAGAAGCAGAACGAGCGGAGCAAGGACTTGCCGGAGTACGTCTTCTACGATGGCCCGCCCTTCGCCACTGGACTGCCGCATTACGGCCACATTCTTGCCGGAACGATCAAGGATATCGTGACTAGGTACCAGGTCATGACGGGGCATCACGTGACCAGGAGGTTCGGCTGGGACTGCCATGGATTGCCAGTGGAGCATATTATTGACGAGAAGCTTGGAATTAAGTTCAGAGATGACGTTCTCAAGCTCGGGATTGATAAGTATAACGAGGAGTGTAGGAGCATCGTCACAATGTATGTAGAGGAGTGGGAGAAGGTGATTACGAGGACTGGGAGGTGGATCGATTTTAAGAATGATTATAAGACTATGGATTTGAAGTTTATGGAGTCTGTATGGTGGGTATTTGCCCAGCTTTTTGAAAAGGATCTTGTTTACAAGGGGTTCAAGGTTAGCTGTTTTCTCAATGTCTGCCTTCAAAGATGAACTCTAAAGCCTTGCTGGTTGAAGATTAGCTGTGTTGAGTGCATAATCAAAGTTTGTGCTTTTGTTCCCTAATTGCTCTACAAATGAGTGTTTCTGTGGAGAGTAGTATGTGTACTGATTTCTAGTTTTATGTGAATACCTGCTCTATGTAAAAACAACTCATGAATCTGTGAATATATACTGCATGCACGTCTTTTATAAAATTTTTGTTGTAGATTTTTAAGAAATATGATATACATTTAATGTCTGCTCTTATTCCACACCCGAAAAGGAAGAAAAAAAAACTTACAACAGGTATATCGATAGATATTATAGTGTACCAGATCTAGTGGAGCCTAGATGGATCGGATTCAGAGTTGTAAGTTTTTCTTAGAGTTCAGAATGGGAAAGTAAAGTAAATGAAATTGGTTCTGTCAAAATTTCCAGTTCTGTATTTTCCGGCTGTTAATCTGCCTTCTGAAGCATGAATATGATTGTCTGCCATGTTGGCAGCTAGCCTTGCCCATGTACCTTCGTGATCCTTCAGTTCTTCACAATCACTGTTCTGTTTTTGGTTTGAAGTTGGTTTGGTTACATAGTACATGCTGTCTCATTTTCATAACGAGATGCATTTAATAAATGTTCTTCATTCATGATTGATGTTGTTCTCGCAGGTTATGCCTTACAGCACTGGTTGTAAGACACCACTTTCCAACTTTGAAGCAAATCAAAACTACAAGGTTATTTTGTGCCTTCTGTACTCTCGAATTAGTCGACAATTTGGTTGAACACATCATACAGCTGGTAGATTCTATTTTTTCCAAATAGCTAAACCTAGCAGGGCCATATTCTGGCATACAACCAGATGCTTGAAGAACAGTTTTTATTTAAGTCTATGTTTAATTTTCAATGTAATGCAGGATGTACCTGATCCTGAAATCATGGTCACTTTCCCCATAATTGATGATCCGGATGACACAGCTCTCGTGGCTTGGACAACGACACCGTGGACCTTACCAAGCAACCTTGCTCTTTGTGTGAATGCAGGTTTCACTTATGTGAAGGTAAGTAATACCCTTAATGATTCATGTTTTCATTACATTGCCAGGCCATTCTGTGATGCAAGTTTACCAATCCGCCATTTTTGTAATTATACTATAATTAAATTTAGTAGGACAATCCAGATTTTCATGATTACCGTAGACATATGTCCTCACACTCTTTGTGATTAAGACATAAGGTACAAGAAGCTTTGAAGTTCAACTTTAACCTAAGAGACTACTCATTCAAGAAAGCTATTGATCATCTACTGTCATTTATATGGTGTTTATAAGTACAGTTTAATCAACTATCCGTACTTTTTGCATAAAGAAAAGGGGCCTTACAGTTCTTCACATTTATAAATGTAAAGGTGTCAATGTCGAATTGTGATCTCTAATAACAAAATTTCAAACAATCAGGTCCGTGGCAAGCATTCTGGAAAGGTGTTTGTAGTTGCTGAATCTCGCCTATCTGAACTGCCAGTTGAGAAACCTAAGGCGGATGTGTTAAATGGAATGGTTGCGGCTGCAAACTCGAACCCCAAAAAGGATGCATCATCAGGTGGAAAAGCTAAAACTCCTGTGGATTCGTATGAAGTATTGGAAAAGTTTCCTGGCTCTTCACTGGTTGGAAAGAAGTAAGAAACCCTCTGTACTTTAATCACATTTTGGACACCCTTCGTTAGTTAATCAGTATTTACCATGCTGTTACACTTATTTTTATTTGATATACCACGTGATTAGATCCTGGTAATTTTTTACCTGTCAGTATGTTGTTTGGTGTAATCACATTCTGATTTATGCCTATACTATTTGCTCGAAACAACTCGAATGACAATTATTGCCTGTCGGTATCAAATGCAGGTACAAACCATTATTTAATTACTTTGCGGAGTTCGCTGATGTAGCTTTTAAAGTCATCTCAGACAACTATGTAACTAATGATAGTGGGACGGGGATTGTCCATTGTGCCCCAGCATTTGGTGAAGATGATTATCGAGTGTGCCTTGAAAATCAAATTATCAAGAAGGTTCATTCACTCATACTTTACATTAATTCATATATCCATGCCTATTATTATGATGATTATTCCCGCTGATTTTATGCACAGGGCGAAGGATTGATTGTCGCCGTTGATGATGATGGCCGGTTCATTGATAAAATTACTGATTTCAGTGGACGATATGTTAAGGATGCAGACAAGGATATAATCGAATACCTGAAGGTAACTTTCAATTTATATAGGTGGATTATTGTGAATTTAAACACATCTATGAAGAGCACAACTTATGTCTTGTTACCCAAATGCAGTGTTTTTTCTTCCTTTGAGAAACATGCACTCAGATGAGCATTCATTGACATGTATTTAATTTTGTGTGTGTGCAGAAACAAGGCCGAGTTGTGAAAATTGGAAGTTTTATGCATTCTTATCCCTTCTGTTGGAGATCAGATACTCCGCTCATTTATAGGGCTGTTCCTAGCTGGTATGTCAAGATCAAATGTTATTTATTGTCTGTTGTTCTTATAGAACTAATATGAACAATCTTCTTCATATGAGTAGTGTTATCCTCTAATATATTGTATGTGTCTCTCATAAAGACACCCATCGCATAAATTTTTTGGAATTTTGACCACAGATTATGATTACTTCCAATCAAATATTACGGTAATGAAATGTGATAAGAGGTTTAATGAGTAGCATGTGCTTTTCAATTAGAGGTTGGATACATAATTAATGGCAGGTTCATATCCATTTATATGGTGAGTTATAATATGATTTGCTATCATGGTTAGAAGATTCAAGTAGATACATTGGACAAAATAGGTAATTAAAGCAGAAAAGTGGAAGCAAGAAGAAAGTAAAGGTTTTCATGGAATTGATTATCGACAGAGGCAGTTAAGCATGATGGATATACTTACTTGATACCTTTTCTTGGGCTTGGGCATCTATTTAGCACGGGTTGGGATGGGGATTGGCAACTCGCCATATTTGAAGAAATGGGTATTCCGTAGAAAGCAAGCTTATTAATAAAATTGTTAATTTATAAAAATAAGTAATTATAAATCTTTCATCTCGATACTACTAACATATAAGATTTTCTACAAACATGTTGTCCTTATTACAATTTCAAAAAAGTACAAGATGTTGGAAAGATGAATTTTGTTAACTGAGGGATTAAATTACAAATTTTTTGTTAAATTTGTCCTAGTAGTAAATGGCCATTGGCATTTCCCCCAGTTTCTCAACTATGTCATATCGTTTTTAATATCCTGATTGTTGTGTTAGTCACAAATGTTTTGAAGACTTTATTGTGGTGATTATTGGTGGCACTGGCACTAAATTCTGCTGATTATGTGATAAATAAAATATTGAGTTATTAATGAAGCACTATTTCATAAACTGTGGTATATAAGTGGCAGGACATAACCTATCACATACAACTTTAAACAAAGAATCAGATAAGGATCTGGTGGAGGAAACAAGCCGAGAACTACTTATTTGCTAATGATATGATACTTCCCTGCAGGTTTGTTCGAGTTGAAAGATTCAAAGATAAGTTGTTGGAGAATAACAAAAAGACATACTGGGTTCCAGATACTATCAAGGTTTGAATAAAACATATTAAAACTTAATCTCTAGTTCACTATACGTTAATACTATGTCTGCCAAAAGAATCTCAGCCCTTATCTCTAGACAAGTAATGAGCATTTCCTTGTACTGTTTGAAGTTCCACTGAGTTGTCTAGATATGCACCTTCCCATCTGAGAAGTGGAGCAACATCAGATTTTCATATGAATGATATTAATTGTGTTGTACTTACTCCCTTCAGTGATTGATTATCAAAATTTTCCTTTTGATAATATTCTGCAGGAAAAGCGTTTTCACAATTGGCTTGAGAATGCTAGAGATTGGGCTGTTAGCCGAAGTAGATTTTGGGGTACTCCAATTCCAATCTGGATCAGCGACGATGGAGAAGAAGTAGTTGTCATGGATTCAATCAAGAAACTCGAAAATCTTTCTGGTGCTAAGGTTGGCTGTCTCATGTTTTTGTGTTCTTCAGAGTCTACTTTCATCACTATTGTCTGGCATATGATGGAACTCTCTGCCTCTGTTGCCGATGTACTGTATGGGGGCTGGAGGTATCAAAAATATGAAAATAAGATCTGTAAGGGTTACTGCTTTTTACGTAAACAAACAAAAAATAATCTGATTTTTTTAGCAATCCATCTAGGTATTTTATCCTTATCCAAATGTCGCACTTACACATTGGTTGCTTATATTTGTGAATTTGAGCTTCTGTATTTTTGGTTCTTTATAACCGTGTTCTCAAATATTTCATGATCACATTTGGCAGATTGTTGATTTGCACCGTCACATGATTGATCATATTACAATTCCATCGAAGCGCGGTCCTGAGTTTGGGGTACTTCGACGGATTGATGATGTAAGACAAAATATTCGATCTTAGTAATTGTAACGTGATTATGGTGCAGTCATAAATTTAAACTAGGCATTCTTGTTTTTTAGGTCTTGTTAGTTATAGCAAATAAGTAATCTCCAAGGTGTTATATTGACCTGGCATGTGTCCAATGATCTTGATTGGTGTTACTGAACTCCTCATCACTGTGCTTTTATTACCTTGCATGCATAATATCAGTTGTGAGGTAGACAGCACTCTGTTCTGTATTTTGGTTAAGGTTGATGTTTCTGTGATAGCATTCTCTCAATTTGACTAAAATCTTTTCTTCTTTGGAGCTTATTTTCATCTATGCACCCAGTATTTAGCATCTTAATAATAGTTGATATTACGAAGTTGTTACGTATCACATTGGTTAATATTCACGAACCATTACCTTTACTTATATTCTAAAAATTACGATCCATGTGAAACTTTCAAATACATAAGTTGCATTCTTTAGTATAAATCATTTCACTCAAATGACGGAAGTCCTTAAATCATGATCTGCTATTGTTACTGTTACCACTTGGACCATTTAGTTATATTTTATATTACAGCCATTGATTCTGTGCTTACTTAAGATTTTTCTGTTTCATGCACGTCCAGGTTTTCGATTGCTGGTTTGAAAGTGGCTCTATGCCTTATGGATATATACACTATCCATTTGAGAATGCTGATTTTTTTGAAAACAACTTCCCAGGCGATTTCGTGTCAGAAGGGCTTGATCAAACTCGAGGATGGTTAGTTCCTTTTACTACAGAGTTGGCCTGCAAATATTCACAAATCCTAAAAGCTGTGTTCTGCAGTATTTCTGCTGTATATATTAATTTTTCCATATGATTTAGACGTATACAACTGGCAGAAATATCTATGCTCCCACTAACTTAGAGTATGTGTGCCTTTTTGTTGTTTATTGTCTGTTTGTCTGCAGGTTCTACACCACAATGGTGCTTGCCACTGCATTATTTGAGAAGCCTGCCTTCAAGAACCTCGTTTGTAGTGGTCTCGTTTTAGCTGAGGATGGGAGAAAGATGAGTAAAAAGCTAAAAAATTATCCATCACCAATGGAAGTGATTGATGAATATGGAGCTGTAAGTTTATCGTAGCTTTTCTTATTGTTTACATTAACTGTGTTTGGCCGATCAGTATGCTCTCTGAATTCTTCTTATGATCGCTACATGGTTAGAATGACAGTTAAACATATATGATTTTTTCTTAACAGGACGCATTGAGACTGTACCTGATAAACTCCCCAGTTGTTCGGGCTGAGACATTACGTTTTCGGAAGGAAGGAGTATATAATGTTGTATGTATAAGCTTTCCTTACTCTTGATTTGCGTTATCATTTTATTCTTGTACATTTTCAAGCGTTGCTTGTCAGTTTGATTTTCTGATTGGTCAAATGTTGCAATGCACTCAGGTAAAAGATGTCTTTTTACCTTGGTATAATGCGTACAGATTTCTAGTTCAGAATGCCAAAAGGCTGGAAGTTGAAGGGCTTTCACCTTTCTCTCCTCATAAAGCCACTGATCAAGAATCACCCAATGTGCTTGACCAGTGGATTAACTCAGCAACTCAAAGTCTGGTTCACTTTGTTAAACAAGAAATGAATGCGTATAGACTATACACGGTATGTTGCTCACAAAGGCATAACTTAGTTTAATGCATTTTTCCAAAAGCTCACTCTACATAATATACTGGACAGATATGTGGAGCTAAATATTACTGAAATCCAATAGCATCTGAGAATGAAAAAAGTACTAAGTATAATTTTTTAAGCTCTTGTTTATATTCTCAAGACCTTGTTAATCTTGTTATTCCAATTCATGTATCTGATATAAAAAGTCACTGAAATGAGACTGCCAGCGAGCTTCAGTATAACATATTTATTGTACAGCCACTCAATTGTTTTTTTTTTGATAATTTATACTTTTTTTAGGTGGTCCCATATCTCCTGAAATTCCTGGACAATCTTACCAATATCTACGTGCGCTTCAATCGGAAAAGACTTAAAGGCAGAACTGGAGAGGACGACTGTAGGACTGCGTTATCAACCCTTTACCATGTAAGGTCACCTTAAGTCATGATGCCCCAGCTGGCACAGTCCAATTGCTTTCTGAAACTGATATTGCATTCTACCTTCAGTTATATGAAGTGTAATCTTATTGAAAGAGATTCGAATCATTTCGATAATTTAAACAACAAAGATAAGAAAAGAGCTTGATATAATATCCCAATGTACTGTTACTGATACTCTCCTCTGGGGTAAACATTTTTAGGTGCTTCTGACTTCTTGTAAGGTGATGGCTCCTTTTACACCTTTCTTTACTGAGGTTCTGTATCAAAATTTGCGGAGAGTATCGGAAGGACTTGAAGAGTGCATTCACTATTGCCGGTTTCCCGAGGAACAAGGAAAGGTATTGGTGTTATATTCTTGGTCTGAATCCTTCCAAAGAACTTTTCATTCAAGCCTGAACATCGCCACTATTTTAGTCTGCTAGTTCCTGTGAAACTCTGTCTTTAATATGGACTGCAAAGACTATTGGAGTTTGTTAGTTGGATAGGAAAGGCATGCAATCATTGTGGCATCGATATGTTAGCTGCACCCCTGAAACTGTCTACTTTGAGAGTCTTTTTATTCTCATCAATTTGATATGTCTAGAAATGATTACTTATCACACGTGTTTTACACATTTGTATCATCTGCACATCATCACACATGAGGCTATTGAAAAATAACTCATTATCAACTCGCATCTATTTCATCTTAATACTCGCTATTGAAGAGAGGAGATCGAATTGAAACAAGTGTGACAAGGATGATGACAATCATTGACCTCGCTCGCAACATTCGTGAGGTTCACAATAAGCCTTTGAAGACTCCACTCAGGTGTTGTATGAATGATTTTAGAATACATCAATTTTCAGATTCTCTTCCCCCTTTAACTGTTGTTGATGTGTTTGCATACTTCTGATCACCGTTTCTGGAAATATTTCAGGGAGATGATTGTAGTTCATCCTGATGTAGAGTTCCTTGATGATATTTCCGGAAAGTTAAAAGAGGTTTGATACTGACTGCCCTCTCTGTTGTACTTAAAAGAGGTTTCTTTCTGTACTGGTTGAGCTTAAACGTCGCTACACGGTTTGGAAATTTAGACACCGGAAGTGTTATTAAATAGCTTTTCTATTGCAACAGATATAGAACGTAAACGTGCTATGCAAACATCTTAACCTAACAGAAGATAAAGAGGGAAATAAGAAAAGAGGATTCACAAATATTGAAAACCAGAACCTCTCCTAATGATCGAGAAGTATAAATTTATGAACTACGCCAAATAAAACCTCTCTTGATGATCAATGGAATAGTAGAAAATTATGAACTATGCCAAGTAAAACTTCTGCTTATGATCAATTGAGTAGTAGAAATTTATGAATTGTGATGTAATGTGATTGATGCATGTTTATGAAAGTTTTTTTGTCTATCTAATCCTAGGAAATCAATAGAACCCATCCCCTCCTCTTGGATCAGCGATGTTACTAAAAATAAATTCCTTCCTTAGTTGAACGATTGTGAATGCTTGAAGTGTAACCTGGATATTATTTTCATGTGCAGTATGTACAAGAAGAACTAAATGTTAGAAATGTGATTCCGTGTAGTGATCCTATGAGATATGCTTCATTACGTGCAGAACCAGACTTCAGGTATTATCAATCTTTCAACCTTTGTGAGCAGACTCTTAATACATTGTAGCTAACAAAGTATGCCTTTTTTCTTAGTTTATTGGGTAAAAGGCTTGGAAAATCCATGGGAGCAGTTGCCAAAGAAGTTAAAGCAATGTCCCAAGATGACATCTTAGCTTTTGAGAAAGCTGGAGAAGTTGTTATTGGAAATCATTCTTTGAAACTGGGTGATATCAAGGTATGCAAGTTCTCTCATTCTGATACAGTTTACTTCTTCGTATGCATTTCAGTTTCTAGTGTACTTTTTAGCATTTTTACGCTAGAATAATCCTTGTAAGTACTGGGTTTTGGATTTGAATATGTAAATTGAGCACGAGGCTTGCCAAATATTCATGAATTCTTCTTTTATTGTTCCTCTCATTAGATTGTGTTTCATGTTTGTCGATGAATTGGTGTAAAAATTGACAACCCATCCATAGTATATAACAGTCATCTTGGGAAAAACTATGAGATTTAAAGTCTTTTGGTCTGGGACCAAAATTTACTAGGTTCAATATACTATAAACATATTATTCATTTTAGATGTAATCTTTGTCATATTTGAAGCCATTTGTGCTGTCTGCACAGGACATATATGCATATGTCACTTATGTGCGTATTATCTCCTGTAGCTGGTCCGTAGTCCTTAATCCTTTTCTTTTTAGTCTGGAATAAAACCCTTTGTGATTGCTGTACTGTTCATTTTGACTGGTGTGAGAAACATTGTTTTTGAAAATATTGTTGTAGTTGTCTTTTTGATGTGTATGAACATTTTTTAGGTTGTTCGAGAATTCAAGCGTCCTGATAAGATGTCTGAGAGTGACATCGATGCTAAAGGGGATGGTATGAACGTCGAGTTCTCATCTCTTGTCTGTACTATGATAAGTATGTTTGTTAATGTCCTTATTCTTGTTTGGTGCTGCAGGTGATGTCTTAGTTATACTAGATTTGCGTCCTGATGAATCATTATTTGAGGCTGGGGTTGCCCGTGAGGTAAACTGATACATGCTTCCTTGCTTCAACAAATAAAACAATTATTTGATTTGTTTAGTTGTGTTATTTATTATGAACAACTGAACATTAGGGCGGTTTACAAGTTTTGTATATTGCATCTCAATACCTTATCTGGCTGTTCTGCGTGGAGCCAATTTATTGACAGGCTAATCGCAAGTCCTCTTTTGTAGTGTTCTACTTTGTTTGACTATTTGATCAATCATTTTGGAATTTACTGATGCAGATTGTCAACAGAATTCAAAAGTTGCGTAAGAGGGCAGGGCTTGAACCTACAGATGCGGTAGAGGTTTATATCAAATCAGTTGACAAGGATCCGCATATCCTGCAACAAATATTGAAGACACAGGTAGAATACACCTACTTAATAAGCATATTTCTGTGTTCCTGTAACATTGCTTTGTTGAAGTGTTTTTAGTGGTGGGATGTAACCTTGACTATGTCCAAATGAATTAATGAAAAGAATCCCAATAATGCTTGATCTTTTTTTTCCTTTAAAAAGCATTATTATAATGTATGTTCATCACCATGTATCTTAGCTATCGACAATAGTGGTTTTCTTTTGTTGATGTAATATTTTTGTGTAGGAATCTTACATCAAGGAGGCAATTGGTTCTCCCCTGCTTCCATCTGAAGTGGTTCCACCGCATGCTGTATGTGATTCTCATGGATTCTTTGAAATAACTCCATAGAGCTTTGTTAGATGTAGTGTATATGTTGTACTTGGGAAGAACTGCTTGTGCTCTATCACATACCATGCATGTGGCTGACTTATCTTGGGCTAAAAGTTTTTGTATCGTCCCCGCCTGTTTGCTGTAGGTAATCATATGTGATGAAACTTTCCACGGAGTTAACAACTTGTCGTTCACTGTTACTCTATCAAGGCCTTCATTAGTATTCAGCTCGGAAGCCATCCGGTCTTTATATGGAGGCAAGCATGTTAAATTTTTACCCGTCAGAGTTGTCATGCATTTGCTAGTACTTGGCACATGCCCCTGTATTATCCCTGGCTTATCTGTTTAGTTTCTTATCAGGTGTAGAGAAGGAAAAGTTTTCCCAAGGTCTTCAAACTTACCTACTATCGAGAGATCACAATAACTTGAAGTCTGAGTTCAATGCTGGAAACCGAAAGGTACACCATCTTTCAACCATTGATAATTTCTATGTATAATCATATTTTTAACTCATGAACTTGAATATCACGTTGCTGCAGATTGCTGTTGACATCATTGAAAACCAGCCGGCAGTAGTGGTTGAGCTAGGCAAGCATGTCTTCCTCTCTATGGGTGACTATTATTTGAATTAATAGACAGATTATAGATCTTACAACTTCAATGATATGAGACATTGATTGCAGCCTGTTTTTAAATATTAATAATTTTGTTTGGCTAGAAAAAACATTGCTAGTTTGTCTTTAGGTCGCAACGGATATGTATGATTTGCCTCTGTTTTCATATAGTTAAACCCTTGTCAATTTAAATTAAAGGACAAATCTAAAGTGGCAGTTTTTCAAGTTCATTGATCTTTTTTAATGATACCCAAAAAAAAAAAAAAATTGTGCTGTATGCTTCAGATCTCTGATAAGGTAAAGCAATGCCGTGGAATTTGAATACCAGCCAAATTTACGTTTCAGTTTCTATCTCAAAATTGCAACCATTATGTGGAGGCCAGAAATGTTAGGACTTGATAGTAGGGAGTGGCAATACTAAAAGTACACCGCATCCATCTGCGAAACATGTTAATCTAGAAGTTGGCACTTGCTCAAAATAGTTCGTGTAAAGCTCGTAGCTGCTAGGTTCTTTTATGGTGGAATAGGATGGGCCTCTACTTAAGGTTGGACGACCTAATTTTATGAGGTCTAACAAATAGAGAAGCTTGGTTTTGCAATAATTACAATCCTGGCCAGGAATTGGATTGTACAACAAGGATTTTACTGCAAGGCTGAGTATTAACACTTCTAGAAAAGCTTAAGTAGGACTGTGTAGGCAGACACGCTCTCGACAGTGTATGTTAAGAAAACGTTAAACATGGAATTCGTATGTTGCATGGGTAACAATGTAGATGATGATCTTCAACTAAAATGCACTTCTATGGATAGATTCGTGTTTATGGGGTTTTTATGGACCGTGACTCTGTAGATAAGTGCTCCCTGCCTCCTGTTTTTACAAAATAAAAATCATGCCATTTGTTTCACACATCGAAATCATTGTGCTAATCTGCTATCTTCTGACTGAGGTTTTTAGGGTGTGTTTAGTTTAGTCTCAGTAAGAAGATTACTGACTCGGGAATTGTAAGTCTGCATTGTCTTCAACTTATAACTTAAAAGCACAGAAAACTATCTGAGGCAGCAGCAGCTCAAATATTTCAGGTACAATACTTTTCTTTAAAAAATCGATAGAATAAATTCAAATAGAATATTCACACACCTAACCATCTATACGAATTCAAAATTTCAGAAGTGAGGACCATCATTTGATCATTGGCCACCACATCTCAAGAACAACACTTGTCTGCCCAGTTTGTGAACTTGAGCTAACAGACTAACAGTAATGTTATTCATAAAATCCGTGGATTCTGATTTGCACTCTTTCCGAGCTACTATGTTCAGCCACCTCAAGGGATATCACTCTGCCATAAAGCAAATAAAATAATTAGCAAAACCATTGTGAGATGTGATGTCAGAAGAAGACATGTGAAAATTAAAGCTTGAATGCTCACATGGCCTAAATCTGCAAGTTGTTGAAGCTTAGCAGAGGCAGCATTGCTCACATCTATTTATCTTTCTTATATTGTCTAGTGTTATCTAAAAATGCTTGTTTGTTGTGAAGGTTATAATGATTTTTTCTGATTCCTTAAATTGTCAAATCTCATTGATTTCTGAAATATAGCATGGCTAATGTACCGCTTGTTGTCATCTAACATAATTTCAATGATGGATCTCAGTCAGAGTTGTAAAAAAACCTATGCGGTAGACTGAACCTTTAGCGACTAGTCGGCCAAGCGGAGATTAGTCGGAAGGATAATCAGACGGTTAGGTGGAGTCATAATATATTAATATTTTTTTAATAATTACTAATAGAAAAATACATATTTAAAAATAAATATTTTCTTAATTAAAAATTTTGAAATAATTAATCGGCTAAGCGTTAGGCGGGGCGTTCTGACACCGCCTATCGATTAATCGGCTGTTTAGGCGATCAGGTGGACGCCTTTTATAACAAGGGAAAACTACAAAATGGGGGCGCGTACTATCGCTCATTTAAAAATTACATTTTAAAATTCAAGGTCCTATGTGTTGCGATGTTTAATTGTAATTTTGACAATCTCAATCACACCCAAAAATTATTTATTCCATTTAAACAAACATCATCTCAATCAATTTAGAAATGATAAAATACAAAATGAAGGTATCTACTGTCATCCATTAAAAAATCATGGTGATAATTATTTAATTTTCAAATTTATTTGCACTTTTCTATTTTATTTTTGGGGTAACTCATAACAAAAAATTAATAAATTTTAAAATTAAATAATTATGACCATAATTTTAAATGAATGATGGTCATACCTTTATTTTATATTTTTTATTTCTAAACTGATTGGTGAGGGGGTTTGTTTAAATAGAATAAATAATTTTTGGGTGTGATTGAGATCTTCAAAATTACAATTCAACCATGCAGTACATAAGGACCGTGAATTTTAAAATCAAGTAGCTACGACTGTAGTTTTTAAATGGGCGATAGAACGTACCCCCATTTTGTAGTTTTCTCTAATAACAATGATCTAAATTAGACTAGCTCAAAATAGTATGAAACTAGCTTTAAGAAAAGTGCAAGAATAGTTCAATAGGAAAAGCCTAAAAGATAGAGGAAGGGTGAAGGATATGAGGTTCCATAGAACTTGTTGGAACCTTCTTTATGAAGAATCTTCTAAGAATATCTTAAGAGTTTTGTAAGGTGGTTATTTATAACTGTTACATGAAATTAATTTTAACCATTAATTCCCTTTGTAGTTATTATAAATAGGTCATGTATACTTGTAATGCATCCAAAATATAAGAGTGAGCATTTAAGTAAAGTGGGAGTTTCATACAAATTTTTTTAATATTTCTCTCAATTTTCAATTATATTTTTTCGACATAAAATATTCAAAATGGCGGATAAAATAATAAAGAAAAATTATTGTTAAAGGAGAACTCATTATGATTATAATTGCATATATAAAATAAAATTTTGGTACTAAATTAGAGATTTAAATTATATCAAAGTTATAATTTTAGGGGCGAAAGTGTACTGTAACTATTTTAGTGGGTCAAATTTAAATTTTCAATAAAATTATATAATAGTTAAATAAATATAACACATTAAAATAAACACTTGAAGGTATTACCCTTAAAAATTACGTGGCTCCGCCAGTGGTTGCATGACGGCGGAGCTGGATCTCAAATAAAGCTACCGTTTGGAGTCTTCTCATGCCTCAAGATTTAGTTCTTGCAGTTCATTACTATCTGTTGAGAGTGGCTCATTTATGATTTCCAAGGTTTCTGGAATCTGACCATCTCTAGAATGACGTTGTTTTATGTCGTGATTTAAAACATCATTTTCACATTCTACTTAAATATCACTCATATTAATAATAAAAAAAATTTAAAAATAAAAAAATAGAAAATTTATTTATAAATATTAAAATAAAAAAATTATAAATTCATATATTTTTTATTTTTTACCCATTAAAATAGTTACATGTGAAATTGATGAATATAGTTATGAATCTGATGAATATATGAATCTTTCTGATTAATAATCATTATATTGACACCAATATTTATCAGATACATATATTCATTATATGCAAAAATTTTGAAAAAAAAAATCAAATTGATAAACATGTGCATGTGAATATATGTATTAAATTGATGAATATATGTGTTAAATTGATGAACATATACATTGAATTGATGAATATATGTATCAAATTGATATATATATATATATATATATATATATAGGGGGCGGATCCGGTGAAAACCGATTTGGATATGTAAACTGTGAACTATCTCTAATCGTTGATTCTATAACAAATCCAAACTAATGAACATATGTAATAAATTGATGAATATATGTATCAGATTGATGAGTATATATATTAAATTGATAAATATGTGTATCAAATTGATGAATATATGTATTAAATTAATAAATGTAGGTATCAAAGAATATATATCTGGATCTAATAAATATATGCATTTTTTATGAATATTTATGCCAATATGATGAATATTCATCAGAAAGATACATATCTTCATCAAATCCACATACATATTCATCAAATTCGCAACTATATTCATCAAATTTACATATAACTATTTTAATAGATAAAATTTAGAAAATATATAAACTTATAATTTTTTCATTATATTAATATTTATAAATCAAACAAGTATTTTTTAAAAAACCTTTTCCCGATTTCTTTTATTTTTTAAATTGTTGAGATTTTTTTGAATTATTTATTGTTCAAATGAGTGGTGTTCAATAGGGATACCAAAATGACGCCATTTTGAATCATGATACAAAACAACATTGTTTTGGAGCGTGCACCCGTCTACATGGGTGCTCTCGATGCACCCAAGAATTTACCTCACCACGCTCATCTTATATTAGATTGTCAAGTGCTTGATACATTGTCAGTGAAGATGGTACCTACACAGCGTGGTAGTATTTGCTCCGAAGCTCAGGGCTTTTTCTTTATTTATGTGATACATCCCGTTCATAGGATTGAAGAATGCTCAAAGATTTGTATCCACTAATTTTGATATGAAGGACCTCGGTAACACCTCTTATGTTCTAGGCATTGAAATTCATGTTAAGATGATAAGTTTGGATTATTTTAATGTCCAATGAATCAATCAGAAACTGATCAAATGAGGATGATTCTTTATGCTTCAACTGTCGAAAGCATTATGTATGCTCAAATCTGTACACATTCTGATTTAGCCTTTATAAGTGAGATGCTTGATAGATTTCAGTCAAATCCAGGACTTGATCACTGGAAAGCTGTTCAGAAAGTCTTGTATTATTTGCAAGGCACTATGGATTATACGCTTACAAATAAGAGGACCGATAACCTTGAGGTTATAAGTTATTCAGATGCTGATCTTGCGAGGTGTGCTGATACTAAGAAGTCGACAGCAGGATACATCTGCACCCTCGCATGAGGAGATATTTCATAGAAAAGCTCTATACAAAAGCTTATGGCATCATCAACGATGCAAACTGGGTTTATGACATGTTTTGAAGCCACAGAACAAGTTGTATGGCTTAAGAACTTTATCCCAGACTTGAAGCCATCTGCACGACTTATGATCAAACCCAGCAGGAGATCCAAAGTCGACTTAACCAGGAACAACAAGAGGTCCAGATCACAAAGATCTTCTCGCAAGCAGCACAAACACAGTACCCAACCTTATCATAGGAGGCGCCTACCAGACTGTGACAGCTCTTGAATGTCTAACAAAAGGTCATAGCTGCGCCATGTCTGTATCTGCTTCTGGGTGTTCAAACATAACACTAAGTTTGTGTATCAGAGTCGCATTCAAAATGCATCTTACTAAGAGAAACTGGGGTGTCAGTTTCTGCAGTTTAACTGGTATCCTGTTTTACATATGTAATACAGCTAAGTTACTGATACATCTGATGGATACATTGTGAAGAGTCTACGAGCTAAAATGCCTTACAAAAGGACCTGAGCATTCTACATCAACAAAGTACAGGCTTAATATTATCAAATCTAGAGGCCAACAATGAATTTTTTGGTCCTCCACAGACAAGCATCCTCTTTTGCTCCCAAACAACTAGTGTTGTCTGTCATGAAAAAAAAGGCACAACAACGTGAAATTGTGTGATAAAAATATATTCAGACAGTAGAGTTATATTCA